>JAFFST010054231.1:19724-30403 GCA_022414735.1 Noturus placidus
GAAACACTTAAGTGTGACAAATATGCAAAGGAACAGGAAATGAGGAAGGGGGCAAACACTTTTTCACACCACTGTACATGCAAGCACTACAAAAAAGAAATAAAAAACAAACATAAAACTTACTCATAATGTGGAGATGTTGTGTTTGAAGGTGTGGAGAATCCTTTCTCAACGAAAATCGAGTCAGGAGTGATACAGACAAAGGTCAGGTTATTTTCTAAGAGTGAAACAAAACAAAATATAAGGGTATTGGAGCCGAGCTGCTCCTGCGAGATAAGGGGATCTGGGAACGGCGAGGGCCGCGAGATAAGGGGCTCTGGGAAAAACGAGCACCGTGGGATCAAGGTCACTCAGGCTGGGTCACAAAAGGCTGATTAACGTACATAATGGTGTCTGGGTTAGTCTGACCCTAAGAAAACTGTATAAATAGGAGAGCTGCAGCTCTGGTTTTTTAGATCACCCTTGGGACTTCTCAACTGTGTGGATCTTATGGAACAAATAAACTTGGACCCTTGCTTCTTCTCACTCACTGGCTCTCGGTGTCTTACTATCTACCTTCATCTGGTTAATATATGTGAGTATCAGTTTCTATGTTAAATATTAATTGTCTTTGGGTGATAGGCAAAATTCGATACAACAGTGGGAACTACTGCCAAATGTGTCTCAATGGGTTCTGTCCACCATAAAAAAGTGTTACTGGGGCCACTTCAGAACTCAACCCCCCCGGTTCAGAGGTGTGCTCACCAAAGTAGTCATCACAGAGCAAAGCCCAATGTTAGTGCAGGAAGTAAGATCTTTTTCCCTAAGGCAGGGAGGTTTTTACAGCCGTTATTTCCTGGTCCGCAAAAAAGATGGGAGTATGTGGCCAATTTTAGATTGTATAATATTATATTATAATATTATTATACTATAATTGCGTCATCTGAACCATATTCGTCAGACATACAGGTTCAAAATGCTCATGCTAAAACTTATCATACCACAGATTCAATTCTGAAAGATGCACATTTTAGCATAGGAAAATCACCCAGTCACAGAAAGCTCCTGAGGTTTGCATTTGGATACAATGCATACCAATAACAGATTATTCCCTTAGGGCTAGCTTTATCCCCTCACACCTTCACAAAGTGCATGGATGCTGCACTGGAGCCCTTGGGCCTCCAGGGCATCCGTGTAGTAAATTACATGGACGACTGGTAAATTCTAGCATGATCCAAGGAACTGGTGTTTCAACATCAAGATGTTGTTCAGAAAAGCGGAAGTGGATGTGTTCACCGCTGAGGAGACAACATACTGCCTGCTGTGGTTCGCCCTCACTCCTCCTGCACCATTGGGGCTGGATGATATGGTGCACATGTGGCTGGGGATACATCTATATGCTTTTCCCCTGATCGGTCTGCTCCCACATGTTCTAGCAAGAGTTTACCAAGACTCTGTATGTCTGCTGATAGTAGCACCTTATTGGCCAGCTTGAATATGGTTCTCTGAGATAATATCCCTGCTAGACGGCACTTCTTTGGGAGATCCCTATCCATAGGGATCTACTGTCACAAGTAGGAGGGCTGGTTTATCACCCTCGGCTGGAACTATGGAAATTGTGGGTCTGGCCCCCGAGGGGCACCAGCTCATAGATTCTGGTCTCACAACTGAGGTTGTAGAGACCATGTTGAATGCTAGAGCACCATCCAAGAGGAAATTGTATGCGCTCAAGTGGTAAGTGGTTTTTGTCTTGTGGTGTGAGGAACTTCAGCTAGACCCCAGTGAACTGTGCAATAGCTACAGTCCTGGAGTTCTTAAAGGGATTTTTCTCTCCTTCTACAATCAGGGTTTACGTGGCCACCATTTCGGCCAGCCATGCCACTCTTCATGGAGCCTCTGCGGGGCAACATCCTCTAACTAGGAGGTTTATGCATGGTGTCAGGCAGCTGTGTTCCTGGAAGGTCTGTCAGGGGCCCCTTTTGAGTCCTTAGAGTCAGCCTCTGAGAAGCTTTTGACTCTAAAGGTAGCTCTTCTGCTTTCCCTGACATCTCTCAAGCGAGTAGGAGATCTACTAGCTCTCTCTGTTTCCCCTTCCTGCCTTGACTTTACCCGTGGATTAGCCAAGGCCTTCCTGTATTCTAGGCCGAATGATATTCCTAAGGTGCCTACATCTGCTGCCCAGCCTGTGGTGTTGCAGGCTTTCTGCCCTCCTCCATTCCTCACACCGGAACAAGAGAGAATGCACGTGCTGTGTCCAGTAAGAGCTCTCTGTACTTACGTCCACTGCTCCGGCCGGTGGCATAAGTCGGAGAAGCTGCTGGTCTGCTTTGGCGGCAACAGTAGAGGTGATGCTGTCAAAGCAGTGCATCTCTAATTGGATAGTGGAAGCAATCTCTATCGCTTATGAGGTGTGCGGTCTCGCTATGCCTCTGGGCATAATTCCAATTCCAATTCAATTCAATTTGTATAGCGCTTTTTACAATAGACATTGTCTCAAAGCAGCTTTATAGAAATATCAACACGGTATATAGATATTAAAGGTGCAGGGCTCATTCCACTAGGGGGGTCGCATCCTCAAAGGTTTTGTCCAAAGGGGTATCCTTACAGGATGTGTGTGCTGCTGCAGGGTGCTCTACGCCACTCACATTAATGCAATATTACAGCCTGGATATTTATTCCGCCCTGGGTCTTGTTTCATACGCCTTGGGTCTTTTGAACAGTTCGTACCCTTGGTATGATGGAGTGGGTATTCTCATTCCCATAGTGTTATGCTAAACGCAATGTGGAGTTCCCTTTGAAATGGAACGGCTCAGTTACGCATGTAACCCTGTTCCCTGAGAAGGGAACGAGATGTTGCGTAGTCTATAAATCAAGGCCTATAAATAGGCATGATTTTACACAAGCTTCAGATGCCAGTCGCGAGAGGGTGCTCCCATAGTGTTATGCTAAACGCAACATCTCGTTCTCTTCTTAGGGAACAGGGTAACATGCGTAACCCAGACGTTTCTTTTATTGTTTTGTTTTTGCACCACCGTTTTTGTAACCTCTTGTAGCGCCTCCTGAAACATTGTCCTGGCATGGACTACGGATGACTCTAAGTACTTGCACAGCTTTTTAAATTGCAGTACCCTCCACTAATATTGGCACCCTTGGTAAACATGAGCAAAGAAGACTGTGAAAAATTGTCATTATTTTTTGTTCAAGAAATTCACAAAAATACTCTGCTCTCATGGATATCAAACAATTACAAAACACAGGTTTATAAAAAAAAAAAACAAAAACAAAAAAACATTGTTTTTGAATATAGGTGTGCAACAATTATTGGCATCCCTATGAATTCATATGAGAAGAATATATTTGAAGTATACTACCATTGATATTTTTCTTTTTTAGTACACCAAGGTGACTAAGAAGAGGAAATTGTTCAACCATGACTTCCTGTTTTACAGTGGTATAAATATAAGGTAATACATAGGCCAAATACCCTTAGTCATTCACGGATGGGTTAGGCCAAGGAATATAGCTGTGATGTGTGGCAAAAGGTTGTTGAGCTTCACAAAGTGGGAAGTGGCTATAAAAAAATAGCACAAGCAATGAATATGCCCCTTTCCACCATCAGGGCAATTATTAAGAAGTTATAGTAAATTGGAAATGTTATGAATCAAGCTGGAAGAGGGGATGTCTATATTGTCTCAAAACAAAATAGAGCTTTTGGTAATAAACAAGAAGAGAGTCCACCAGCATGGACCTCGAAATGTGAAGGATCTAGATAGATTCTGTATGGAGGAATGGTCTCAGATCCCTTGCCATGTATTCTCCAAGCTCATCACGCATACAGAGGTTAACTTTAGAGTTCCACAAGGTTCTGTTATAGGCCCACTGCTTTTTACTTTATATATGCTACCTCTAGGTCAAATTGTTCGTAAACATGGAATTAGCTTCCACTGTTATGCTGATGATACACAGTTGTATGTTTCAGCAAAGCCAGAGGACAGACAGCAGCTTAATAAAGTTGAGGATTGTGTAAAGGACATTAGACGTTGGATGTTATCTAACTTCCTTTTGCTTAATTCTGATAAGATAGAAATACTTTTATTAGGAAATGTAGCTAGAAATAAGCTGTCTGATCACATGATTACTCTAGATGGACTTTCATCATGTACAGCAGTAAAAGACCTTGGAGTGATTATTGGCTCCAGCCTATCATTTGATGCTCATGTAGATTATATTACTAGGATAGCCTTCTTTCATCTTAGAAATATTTCTAAGATAAGAAACATGGTCACTACATGACGCAGAAATATTAGTTCATGCATTCGTCACCTCTAGATTAGATTACTGTAATGCCTTACTGTCTGGATGTTCCAGTAGGAACATAAACAAACTCCAGTTAGTCCAGAATGCAACTGCTACAGACCTAACTAGAACCAGAAGATCACATCACCCCGAGCTTATCAACACTACATTGGCTCCCAGTGAAATCTCGCATTGATTATGAAATACTATTATTAACTTATAAAGCACTAAACGGTATCGTGCCACATTATCTAAGCAACATTTTGGTTTTCTATGATCTGCCACGTCTACTTAAATCAAAAGATGCAGGCTATTTGACGGTTCCTTGAATAGTGAAGGCTACAGCAGGGGGAAGAGCTTTCGCTTATAGAGCCTCACAGTTATGGAACAGTCTTCCATAGTGTTCGGGACTCAGACAGTGTCAGTGTTTAGGTCTAGGCTTAAAACATATTTGTTTACTCAAGCCGACCCTGACTAGACTTTCTTATGCTAATTCCCAGTCCTAATAATTTTTTCTCTCCCTCTCTCCTTCTGCCGAGCCAAACATGATTTTATTGAGATATTAGAAATCCTGATCCTTTCTGGTCTCCAGACCTGCCTGATCTGTTTTGGATGTTCTATCTCTGGTTGGAGCTCTCATCTACTCCAATTCCAGACTGCTGGGACTACGGCTGCTTCTAAGGCCATACAGAATTCACATAAATGAATAATGAACTTTTTCACAATATCTCGTTATCCAGATGAGGATGGGTTCCCTTCTGAGTCTGGTTCCTCTCAAGGTTTCTTCCTCTTAAACATCTTAGGGAGTTTTTCCTTGCAACTGTCACCACTTAGTGGCTTGCTCAGTTGGGATAAATTCGCACCTTTAATATCTATATACCATGTTGGTATTTCTGTAAATCCGCTTTGAGAAAATGTCTATTGTAAAAAGTGCTATACAAATGAAATTGAATTGAATTGAAAGACTCAGAGCTGAAATATTAGCACAAAGAATTGACTAAAAGGGTGCCAATAATTAATCGTTTAACAATTTTTTTTTGTATAAACTTGTTTTGTTTGCAGTTGTTTGATATCCATAAGATCAGAGCATTTTTTGTATATTTTTTTTAAACAAAAGATCAGGTTAAACAATAAAGACAAATTTTCTCAGCCTTCTTTACTCACATTTACCAAGGGTGCAAAAATTAGTAAAGGGCACTGTAGTTACAGGATAACATTCTGGGTACACATGGAACTCTCACTGCTTCACCATAGTGCTAGTAACTCACCATTGTATTGCTGATTATATTAATTTATGAAGAACATCATCTCCTCCACATTTGTGCCATACCATGAGCTGGTAGCAGCTCTGGAGGCAGAGAAAGTTAGTTATGGTGGTTAAAAAATGAAGCCAATTTGAGTGCCAAATCTAGTATTGAGTTTCTCAGTACCTCCAGATCACCTGTATTCGTTGTGGATAAACTTTTATCATTTAGAAAAATCGACTTGGGCAATCTTTCTGCAAAGAGACAATTATTTAATATTTATGGAAGGAGTCTCCAGTTTAAGCGCTTTGTAACAGTCAGTCATTTTCCCACCAGTGTAAAGTCTTCAGGAGAGAAAAGACTTTTACGGTTTTACGGTACCGTGACAAGCTGTCTCATTGATATTAACAGATTTCAGAGCGTTCCAGACAACATATGAACTGACATTAAAGAATACATTTTTTTTTATTATTGGCAAATCTTTGGTATAAGAAGAATAAAATACTCTGGGCGGTATTGTTATTGGAAAACAATCCACTTCGGGGTGGTAACAGTAACCCTGTTTTGCCTCAGGCTGCATCACACCAACTGTGGCGTTGATTATTTTCCTATAACAGCATACCCCCCCCAAGTGTTTTATACTTTACTGAAAGTATGTTGGCAGCCACCTATACAAATGTTGGAACATGATGCCCACATACCAAATTTTCTATGCTTAAACAAAATGACCGACGCTTACTTTTTGTCATTAAATTATTATTACTTTTTTTTAATGTATTCAAAATTTAATAATTTTAAAAAGGTGGTAACAAGCATGTCAGTAATGAATCAAATAACACTGTTAATTATCTAACATTGCCTAATATACATAAAATTATATTTAGCATAGACAAGGTTTTTTTACTAAAACATTTTATAGAAAAGAAACAATTTGAAGAGGAAAAGCTGACAAAAGACATCTACAAACACACATCCAGAAAAGTAAAATAAAGAGCTTTAATATCACCAAATGTACTGACATAAATGCATACACGTTTTGCAGAGATTATGCAGGATAAAATAGAAATTTGCAACAGATACATTGACATCACCACTGAGATGTGTGCATATTTTGCAAAATCAATATAAAAACTTTACACAAACGATTTACACAGCGGAATGTAAAAGATTATTGCTGTATAAGAAGGTATAGATTTCAAATCACAGGGTAGACAAATCAGCACTCATATTGAGAATGGCCTAGCGATGGCCGTATTTGGCAGACCAGTCTGTGCGGCCGTGAACGGGCTGCAGAGGAGGCCGAGATCGCATGCCAGGTGTGCTCTTGGTAGGAGACGGAACATAAGACGACGTGCCCATGTGACTATTCGACCTGCTTGATTTCCACGTTGCATAATCTAAGAAATGACAAGTTAATATGAAACAGAATTAAATACAGCTAGATCCCATAAGACATTAAATTCATGGGTATAAATGCACGAACTACACATACAATAGATATTTAAATATACACACAATGCAAAGACATATGTGCAGACAAAGTGCCGAAAGACATCAAGACAATCTCCTACTACATTGAAATCTAAGACTTTCTTTTTCTGTACACAACCATGCGTTATAAAATAACCTTATGGGGGGGCTTTTTTGTTAATTAGCTTAATCTTACACTTGGCATATTGTCCTTGTGGGCCAATCAATTGGCTACACAGCATGGGTAAATTCTCAAATCTGAATTTAGATAAAACAGCACGGCTGGTGATTTTAATAAGAATAAGAAGCATCTCACTGTTCTGTGGGGACGTACATTTTGGCCAGACACAGATGTCTGGCTTACTGGAACAGGTTCTCCTCAACAATTTGCTTGTATCTGGCTTCATCCATGTTTACCTTGATTGCAACAAGATTTCTAGTTCCTCCTGCTGTAAAGCAACCCCAGTACATGATGTTACCACCACGATCCTTGATAGTAGGAATGGTGTTACCTGGGTATTGGGCTGTATTTGGTCTGTGCCAAACGTAACGCTTCACTTTTAGACCAAATGGCTCAAAAAAATTTTCAAAAAGCTCTCAGATTTGCCTTGTAGCTAACTCCAGGCATGCCTTTATGTTAGCCTTTCTCAGAAGTGGATTTCTTCGGACCACTCAGAAGAAAGTGTTGCAGCTGGCCTCTTGGACCTTTTTTGGACAACTGCTCTTCCTGCCCGTGCTCTCAATTTGGAAGGAAGGCCTGATCTTGGTAATGGATGGGCTGTGCCATATTTTTTCCACTTAAATTTGATTTTGCAATAGAGCAAAAAGAGAAATAATCTCTAGGGGTGAATATTATAAGGGAGTGGCACTGCAAACTCTATATAAATTATGGAAACGAAACAGGTAGAGGCTATGATATTTGAACATTTGGTATATTAAATAACTATTCAATGATGCCAGCAGCAATTACACTACATAATTTTTTGTTGCTGGGTAGTAAGTGTTATTTCCTAATTGTTTATACTGCAAAAGTATAGAATATGGCTATTAGTCCCCCCAAACTTTGCTTTTGTGGCCATGACATGATTAAATTTATCTATTTCCATTGAGAACATGGGGAAATTCGTGTCTTTTTTGTTGAGAGGTAATCCTGTTGCTGGATGCCTGTGAAGTATGAGGAGTATGGCTGGGGAAGGTTTGTCATCAGAGACTTTAGAATGGTGGCAGTCCTGATGGGTCTCCAAGGAGGTTTTACCAAGCTTCCCTGCTATCTTTGTTTTTAGGGAGAGCAGGGACACCAAGGTGCACCACCAAAGGTGGGATGGGGAGGAACATCATCATGTGGGAGCCATTGGTGGACCCACGGCAGGTGCTAATGCCACCACTGCACATTAAATTAGGCCTTATGAAACAATTTGGTCACAGCTCTAGATAAGGAATCGGCAGCCCTCAAGTACCTTCAAGATTTCTTTCATAAGCAGTCTGAGACAAAAATCCAAAATCGGTGTCTTCGTCAGTCCACAAATAAAGAAGATCCTGGAGTGCAAGAAAATCCCGAAGAAGCTCACTAGGAAGGAGAAATGGTTGGGAACAGCTTTGTGCTTCGGGGTTCCTGGGAAAACACAAAGCTGAAAACTATGTGGAGCTGATTGAGACTGTTATAGCACAGTGGGCTGCAGAATATCTCTCAAAGTCCATATACTTAATGCTCATCTTAATACATTTTAGGAGAACATGGGAGCAAACGCTTCCACCAGGATATACTGGACTTTGAATGCTGCAGCTACAGACAATATAATGAGAAGATGATAGGAGACTACATTTGGGGGCTGATTCAAACTTTAATAATCAAATGTTCATTTTGATTCATGTGGTGTGTTTTTCTGACTTTATGTGAGCGAATGTCCTGGTCACACAAGCAAAGTTTCAGGGGATTAATGGCCATTTTCTATACTTTTGGGGCATACGTAATTTGTGGAAAAAAAAAATACACAAATAAATAAATAATAAAAAAAATAACCACTTGCTACCCAGAAACTAAAATTGAGCTGTAACTATTCAGTTGAGCTTGTGGTCCCGACTTGTTTTTCATTCCATATTTCATTCACATTTTAAAACATCTATTATTCTTATTCTGATACGTTATTATTTCTACAATAACAACCATCCCCCATCAGTCACCTTTCCCCTGTAACAGCATGCCCAATCATGTGTTTTTTCTTACTTAAGTATGTGTACGACGTATGTGACAACTTTCATATAAGCAAATAAGTAATATCAGTTCTGTAACTCACTTGACAGTGTTGAATCAACTGGTGTGAGATGCACTCTTTGGCCAGCTGAACCAATCTCTTTCTTATAAACTGAGGGCACGTAAACACCTGAAAAGGTTACAAATGTTTCTAGACTTCCAAAGGTGACACAGTCCAAAAACTGAGCAGTTATAAGCAATGCTGATGTTACGTAATGATATCAATTAACATCATGGTATGCTAACTGATAGCTACACTGACAAAGTGCCACAAAAAAAAAAAAAAACGTACAATGTTTGTCTCTTACCATGGTTGCCCGTGATAGGATGCGTCCCTCCAATACTGCTGCCCTCACACATGTTTCCACTGTAGTCCTTTGCTGCAGGAACGGCTACATTCTTCTTTGTGCTCAACCCTTTCACATGTGAACACATAACATACAAACTTATTAAATGAAGTATGATCTGAGGGCAAACTAAAGTGCCAAAATGTATATTTGTTTTTATTACAGTACTTTAGCTACAAATGTTAAATGCCAATTGTGCTTTAACTAAGAGCTGTGTATAATTCCAGATGGAAAGCTGACACCATCTCCGGGGACAGAGTGTATGAACTGCAGTTGATCTACAGTGTTGTCTATAAGTAACTAACTGAATGGCGCCAAACTATTCTGTTTCACTCCAGAACAAAAATTAAACACTGATGTATTACAGCCTTATTTCTCCATCCATCTTCTATACCTCTTATCCTTACATTACATTTTACATTTATTCATTTAGCAGACACTTTTATCCAAAGCGACTTACAAATGAGAGCACACACACACCAATCGTAGCAGAGCTTCCATGCAAGGTGGTAGCTTGCCATTGGGGGCAACTAAGGGTTCAGTGTCTTGCCCAAGGACACTTCGGCATGGGATCACCCGGGCCGGGATTCGAACCACACCCTACGATTAGTGGATTAGTGGACAACCTGCTCTAACGGCTGAGCCACAGCCTATCCTTCCTTCAGGGTCACGGGAGATTTATTATTTTTTTAAATACATACTAATCCTGTTTTATAAGAGCAATAAAAAGTACATGGTCATGATTCAAATCAGCAATACAACCTCAAGTGTGAATTAATACTGCATAGGCACGTATGGCTGTCAGTGGAGCTAAAGCACTCTCTTCATGTGGTGACAGCTAAATGTTTTCTGAAGTGTACAAGAAGAATTCTGAAGATTATTAACTGCTCAAATCCAAGCAAAGCCATCAAACATTATACGTTACAATGCTCTATTTTAATCCAGTTTAGATTATGTGATTACAGTAGTCTTTTAAGATTATTACCATATTTACCGCACTATAAGGCGCACCTAAAAGCCTTAAATTTTCTCAAAAATCGGCCGTGCACCTAATAATCCGGTGCGCCTTATGTGTGGACTGAGTTCCAAAAT
>JAFFST010054231.1:61666-72460 GCA_022414735.1 Noturus placidus
CTTTATGTTTGAGGCCTGAAATGTGGCAAAAGGTCAAACAGTTCAAGGGGGCCGAATACTTTCGCAAGGCACTGTACATTATTTAAATGTAAAGTGTTTGTATATAACTCAGAGTGTTGATTATTGTATCTAAAATAAATAGAAACTGAATTTGGACTTGTTCATTTTAACCTTTAATATTACAGCATTGTACCAACTAACAGGGATTCCTGTGTAGTTTACAGCAATAGTTGAGAGATTGTTTTCCTTAAGATAAAAGGGCGTGTACTGTCCCTGATATGTATACAAACAAATCGATAATGAATTTAATGGTCCTCTTGTCAATGTAAGATTTATTTGTATTTATATAAGAGTTATTGTGATTGCCTGTAAAAACGTCTGGGTTATGCTTGTAACCCTGTTCCTGAAAAGGGAACGAGACGAGAACGAGAAACACTATGGGAGCACCTCTCATGTCTGACCGGCATCTGAATCTTGTGTAAAATCATGCCTATGTATAGGCCAGCCATGATCTGGTGACGTGGCAATTAATTACGTTGCATGAACCATCAGCCTCTATTATCTGAAGCGAAGATGCAATTCACAGGCCTGCCCTGGTATGACAAAGCTATGCAATGTCTCGTTCCCTTCTCAGGGAACAGGGTCCCATGCGTAACCCAGATATTCTCTTTCAAAGGGAACTTCGACATTGCATTTAGCATAAAACTATGGGAACGAGAATACCCACTCCGTCATACTGAGCGTATGGCCTCTTCAAAAAGACCCAAGCCCGAGGGTCATTGCAAGACCCTCAAGCCTTAGGTGGAATGAATATCCAGGCTGTAATAACGAATGAATTTGTGTGGCGTAGACCACACAGCAGCAGCACACACATCCTGTAAGGATACCCCTTTGGACAAAGCCTTCGCGGATGCAACCGCCCTAGTGGAAAGAGCCCTTATGCACAGAGGCTTAGCTAGACAGCACGCCTCATAAGCAATAGAGATTGCATCCACTATCCAATTAGAGATGCGCTGTTTTGACACAGCATCACCTCTACTGTCGCCACCAAAGCAGACCAGCAGCTGCTCTGACTTACGCCTCTGGCCAGAGCGGTGGACGTGAGCACAGAGAGCTCTTACTGGACACAGCAGGTGCATTCTCTCTTGTTCCGGTGTGGGGAAGGGAGGAGGGCAGAAAGCCTGCAACACCACAGGGTGGGCAGCCAATGTAGGCACCTTAGGAATATAAACTGGCATAGGATACAGGAAGGCCTTGGCTAATGCAGGGGCAAAGTCAAGGCAGGAAGGGGCAACACAGAGCGATTGTAGATCTCATACTTATTTGAAAGATGTCAGGGCCAGCAGAAGAGCTACCTTTAGAGTCAGAAGCTTCTCAGAGGCTGACACTAAGGACTCAAATGGGTCCCCTGACAGACCTTCCAGGACCACAGAAAGGTCCTAGGAAGGTATGCGTGGCCTGCAGATGGGCCTCAGCCACCTGATACCAAGCATGAACCTCAAAGTTAGAGGATGTTGCCCGACAGAGTCTCCATCAACAGGGGCGTGGCTGACCGAAATTGCGACCACGTAAACCCTGATTGTAGAAGGAGCCCACCCTGCTGAGAAACGTTTTTGTAAGAACTCCAGGGCTGTAGCTATTGTGCAGTTCACTGGGTCTAGCTGACGTTCCTCAAACCACAAGACAAAAAGCTGCCACTTGAGTGCATACAAGTTCCTTGTAGATGGTGCTCTAGCATTTAACATGGTCTCTACAACCTCACTTGTGAGACCAGAATCTATGAGCTGTTGCCCCTGAGGGGCCAGACCCACAGTTTCCATAGTTCTGGCCGTGGGTGATAAATCAACCCTCCAGCTTGAGACAGTAGATCCACTCTTATGGCTCAAATGGGGCATCTGACAGAGCTTCCAGGACCACAGAAAGGTCCCAGGAAGGTATGCGTGGACTGCAGATGGGCCTCAGCCACCTGACACCATGCATGAACCTTAAAGTTAGAGGATGTTGCCCCACAGAGTCTCCATCAACAGGGGCGTGGTTGGCCGAAATGGCGGCCATGTGAACCCTGATTGTAGAAGGAGCCCACCTCACTGAGAAACATTCTTGTAAGAACTACAGGGCTGTACCTATTGTGCAGTTCACTGGGTCTACAGTGGATCCCTGCGGATAAAAATCTCCCAAGGAGTGCCATCTATCAGGGATATTATCTGAGAACCATATTCGAGCTGGCCAATAAGGTGCTACTAGCAGCAGGCATATACGGTCTTGGCGAACTCTCGCTAGAACTTGTGGGAGCAGAGCAATTGGGACAAAAGCGTACAAATGTGACCTTGTCCACATGTGCACCATGGTGTCTAGCCCTAATAGTGTGGGAGGAGTGAGGGTGAATCACAGCGGGCAGTGTGAGGTCTCCGTGGAAGTGAACACATGCAGTCCTGCTTGGCCAAACCTCACCATATGAACTTCGCCACCTGTGGATGGAGCCACCAATTCAAGGGGTCTCAGCCCCTGCCTCAACAGGATGTCTCCCAGAATGTACATTGTACTCACTGAAAAACTTTCCTTCTGCCCAGAGAAGAATTAGTTGCTCCTGCTTGAACAGGGGCGCGGACATAATCCTCCCTGGTGGTAAATATATGAGACCACCACTGTGTTTGTCTGCAAACACATGGTGACCTCTCAATTGAGGAAGAAGGAATTTCAGTGCTAGAAATATGGCTGACATTTCTAGGCAATGTATATGCTGCTTCAGATGAGGGCCGCTCCAGAGACCGTGAGCTGGACAGCTATCTAAGACCGTGCTCCAGCCCGGGAGGAAGGTCTCTGTCATTACCGTCTTGCACTAAGGAGACCTTAGAGTGTGACCCAAGGCTAGAAACCGGGGACACTCAAATTCTCAGAGCATGTAGGCATCGCCGCGTAACACTGATTACTCTCAGAGGTTTCGCCCTCGTCCTTGGACGAATCCCCCAACTTCTCATCCACCACTAAATGGTCTCCTGTGCAATAGGCCCATAAGCTCCAATAGTCTCCCAAGATCCAGCTTTATCTTGCTCAGTGTTGATAGGATTTATGTACTGTAGTAGAATCCTTATAACCACTTGAAAAGATGTCCAGTGCACTGGGGGAAAGCATACTTTTCTGAAGTTCAACCTGAGCCCCATGCTCTACATGTGAGCAAAAAAAAAACATCTCGATGTTGAACCGCCAGTTTGCTGGATCATGCTAGAATTAACCAGTCGTCCAGGTAGTTTAGTACCCGGATGCCCTGGAGTCATAATGGAGCCAGAGTGACATCCATGCACTTTGTGAGGGTGTGAGGGGATAAAGCTAGCAATATTTCTATGTGGCAATATGCACCGGTTAGATCTATCGTCACAAACCAGTCCTCAAACTGAATCTGTGGAACGATAAGTTTGGGCGTCAGCATCTTGAACCTGTAGAGTACAGTTCAGATGACGCAGATCTAAAATTGGCCGCATACTCCTCTATTTTTTGCGGACCAAGAAATAACGGCTGTAAAAACGGCTTTGGGGAACAGGGAACATGTTCAATGGCCCCTTTGTCCAAGAGGGATCTTACTTCCTGCACTAACGACGGGCTCTGGTCTGTGCTGACTACCGTGGTAAACACACCTCTGAACCGGGGGGTGGGGGGGTGGGTGAGCTCCAAACTGGACTCAGTAACCCTTCTCTACAGTAGACAGAACCCATGGAGACACAATTGGGTGTAGTTTCCACGCTGCCAGACGGTCTTTTAGTGACATTTACTATTCCACATTCTATTGAAGGGAAAGCATCAGATTTTCGTTGCTCTGTGACAGCTGGCTAACCAGAGAACACTGAAAACTTGGGACAACCTTGGCTAGGGGAGGCCCTACAGTAGCAATGGGGGCTAATTGCCCTAACAACCTTATGTCCCCTGATACGTTTCTCCTAATACAGGGCGGCTGTGGCTCAGTCGGTAGAGCGGGTTGTCCACTAATCCACTAACCATGGGGTTGGCGGTTCAAATCCCGGCCCGGGTGATCCCATGCCGAAGTGTCCTTGGGCAAGACACTGAACCCTAAGTTGCCCCCAATGGCAAGCTAGCACCTTGCATGGCAGCTCTGCTACCATTGGTGTGTGAATGTGCTCTCATTAGTAAGTCGCTTGTAAATGTAAAAATGATATTTCTGTAAAGCTGCTTTGAGACAATGTACCATTGTAAAAAGTGCTATATAAATTATTATTAGTAGTATTATTTTTGTGTGTTTTTTTCACTTTTGGCTTTCCATAGCGGAACGAGGAGTCGCGATGCAAGCCACCAAATCCAGCGGAGAGCCGGACCTGGAAGACAGAGCAAGAGATAGAGCAGCGCTCGTTCCCGGATCATCTTCCAGATCCATGAGATCCCTCGGACCTGAGACGGCTAGCTGTCTTGGCAGCGGCCGGCCCAGATCCGCGAGGCTCTGAAACCCAACTCGCTTCGGCTTTCGAGAAGAGTGTGAGTCTCGAGCTGAGCTACCTTGTATATGTACGTATTACCAATCGCAGCCTCTCGAGGCTGCCATCGCATGCTCCAACCCTTAGATACTTCACCCAGAAAGTTTGCACTACTCCCGTGATGAAACAGGAGCCAGCCGTAACACACTTCGAGAATTCTCTCTCATATTTTTCTCTCTCGCTCATTAATTTTTTTTCTTCTCTTTTTTTTAAAAGGATAGAAAATTCTAGAGATTTTGAGAAAAGATAGAGAGGAAATGAAGCACAAACAACCGACATGCAGCTTTTCGTTGAAGATAATAAGGCCAATGGTGTGGTTCACAGGTGCCATATTTATATCACGCAACGCACTTAAATGCCATGTCACCTGATCATGGCAGACCTATAAATAGGCATGATTTAAACAAGCTTCAGATGCTGGTCACGCGCAAGAGGTGCTCCCATAGTGTTATGTTAGACACAACGTTGAAGTTCAGTTGGTAAGGGAACTTAAAGGGCTATGACGCTCCAACCTTATCTGGCCCATTTTACATGATGGCTCATTTTAGCTGATTTCACCCTCTTTTGCCCTTTTTCATTTCCCAATGAGGCATCTTTCAAAATGGCACATTTATTCAATAATGACATTTATTTCTATGACATGCTAATTTCATGAGTTGTTTTTATTCCCAAATGTATTTGTCACGTTGCATGATGGCGGAGAGATAAGGCAGGATGCAAACGCAGGTTTTACAGTCTTTATGAAGAGAGATCAACAGTATTTTCAAAAACGTAATCCAAAGACAGTAATCCAAAGACAGTAATCCAAAAACAGGCGAGGGTCAGGCGATCAGCATACAGGATAATACAGGGTGAGGCAGAAAGCAAAGTCGTGGTCATGAGAAGGTCGATGCACCAGAACAGGAAACAGGAAATATAAACTACGATACTAACTGGTAGCGGAGAAATCAGTATAAACAACACTAACGGGGACAAAACAAAACATGAGACTTAACATGAACACTTGACTAGAACGTGGACTATGAAGAGCTAGAGCTAGACTGTTTAAAGTTAACAAAACATTTAAACATATGTACAATCCTTCAGTCATGAAGTTACTAAGTCAATATTCCACGCTGTGTGCTGGAAGGCGCACGGTATATACAGTGGTGTGAAAAAGTGTTTGCCCCCTTCCTCATTTCCTGTTCCTTTGCATGTTTGTCACACTTAAGTGTTTCGGAACATCAAACCAATTTAAACAATAGTCAAGGACAACACAAGTAAACACAAAATGCAATTTGTAAATGAAGGTGTTTATTATTAAAGGTGAAAAAAAATCCAAACCATCATGGCCCTGTGTGAAAAAGTGATTGCCCCCTAAACCTAATAACTGATTGGGCCACCCTTAGCAGCAAAATTTCGTCTTCTTTGGCCTGCACTAGCCCTGCTAGCTCAATAACTTTTAAACACTTCTATACTTTATTGACCAATTTGACTAATACCTTAAAGAAATAACTTTTAACAAAACTCATGGAGACTGGATACAGATGAGGTAGGTTTATTCAGCACGTTACCAAACAAACCAGTATTACTGGATCAGAAATACTGGACCAGGGATACGTGCCTGACCCATAGGTGGCTAGCACCCCAGGGACACACGCTCGACCCATAGGTGGCAAGTAACAACGTACATTCATTTACAACTGTCTTATATACCTTTTAGCATCCATGTACCTATAGAGAGTTCTCTCTTATCTTAGCTCACACCTTTTCCCTTTGTTGGCCCGTTAGTTTTTCTAGTCCAAATTTTGCTTCCATCTGTTTGTGTTCGTCATTAGCTAACATCAGTTTGCTTGATTATTTATTACTTTTGGGAGGTTTTTGTCTTAACTCCCTCAACCTGTAGATTCTCCCCTCCTTTTCCCCCCGTATCTCTGTTTCTTTCACCGTACACATGGGTGAGTACACGCTGTTCTTTTCTTGGTGATCTCTACACCCACCCCTTATGCATGGTTAATGTATGTTTAAGTATTTTTAATACCCGTAATTTCTATACATACCATCTACTTTCATCGCCTACTACTCCTGGACCATTCTCTAAGAGGAAGATGGCAACAATTCCTACCCAGACCCAGTTCACTGGTCCTCTTGTTAAATGGCGTAGACTGGAGTCTGGCATTTCGCTACCTTGGGCTATAAAATAAGAAAACCCTTCATCCCTCAATGTTTCATATAAAACTCATGATTGTTAAAAAATTAATTCTTTTATGTGTGTTTACTCAATTAAACTTACATAAAGCTTCTTAAACCTGTCTCTGTGTTTGTGCAAGTGTTTGTGGGCGTGTTCTTTGCATATACGCAAGGCTCCTTATCTATCTTATGCAGGCTCACCTCACCCCAGCCTCTTCTACCATTTTCTTTAAACAGGTATTTATCTTCCCTTTCCCTAATGTCTCTATTTTATATTTTAATCTAACATGATTTTCCAACAAAGTTGAGTCGCTGAAGCCTTTTCTGCAACAAGCTCCTGTAACGCTCTCACATACGTTATGTAACGCTGCAGCTCCTGCACCTCCTGCACCGAAACCCTTTTTAACTGGTCCTTCTGGGACTCGAGCTGCTGCTCTAGAGTCCGAGTGGTGGGGAATGAAGGTAGGACCTGAGGGCAATATGCGTTGAAGTCATGTGAAGCTGAAGTGAGTGGAGGAGCAGAGTAACGGGCGGCGATGCGGTTAATGATCGCAACCCATGATGCCTGCTCTACTTCACTCTCGGCCTGGAAGTAGAAGAGTCTGGAGTCTGCGGTCCTGAGGCACAGCACATGAGGCCTCTTTTTGTGATGTATAGGGTATGCCACAGCA
Source organism: Noturus placidus (assembly GCA_022414735.1). NCBI lineage: Eukaryota > Metazoa > Chordata > Actinopteri > Siluriformes > Ictaluridae > Noturus > Noturus placidus. Next base: position 68,988 of record JAFFST010054231.1, read on the forward strand.
TAATGCAGTCTAATGGCATGCTTGCTGTCTGTGTTTTGTTCTAGATGCAGGACCATGCCTTTTAGAACTGTAGTAAATGTTTTCCATGCTCTCTGGCCTCTTTTGGTTTTTCTCCAATTCTCGTCCATAACTCTTTTGCGGATGAGATTTCCTTTTTTGTAGACAGTGGTAGTAGGATTGTTTTCAGTCCCAAATGATGATTTAGAGTCGGAATCCTCTGGTTTCGAAGCCTGACGTCTAGATCTCACTGAGAAGAATGTTAATGGCTGCATTTTGATAGATTCATAGACGTCCCTCATGAGTTTAAGTGAACACTGAAAGTCAGTCGCAATAAAACTCAGGTTCGTTATAAATTCTTCACAAGTCATTTTCCTCCCTTTGTGACCGCCATTAAGATCAGCATTCAGTATGATCATGCTGCAGCACAGGTAGTAAATTTCACGCTGGAATTTGAGCGACTGTTCAGTACATGCAAGGTACAGACGAGTAAAGTGATTTACAAGTAGATGCTGAAGCTCAGGTTCATCGTCTGGCCAAAACACACTGAGGAACCATCGGAAATCCTTGTCCAGACACGTCAAAGGCCAAAAGTGTGAGACGTATGCTTTCACTGTTGCGTCGGCGAATTCCAGATCCTGACTCAGCAGCCAAATATTCTCCGGACATCTGAACTCCTTCCGGTGGAAGAGGTGCCTACCAAGGATTTCGGCTGCCTCCTGTTTTTTTTTTTGTTTCTGAAATAGGTTCGCTTCCTGAATTTGATCTTCATCTTCCGTTGCTCCGGTCACAACTTCTCCCTCTTCTGTTGCTCCAGATGCAACTTCTCCCTCTTCCGTTGCTCCAAGGACAACGTCTCCCTTTTCTGCTGCTCCAGAGACAAATTCTCCCTCTTCCGTTGCTCCAGAGGCAACTTCTCCTTCTTCTGCTGCTCCAGATGCAACTTCTCCCTCTTCTGCTGCTCCAGATGCAACTTCTCCCTCTTTTGCTGCTCCAGAGACAACTTCTCCCTCTTCTGCTGCTCCAGGTGCAACGTCTGCCTCTTCTGCTGCTCCAGAGACAACTTCTCCCTCTTCTGCTGCTCTAGATGCAACGTCTCCCTCTTCTGCTGCTCCAGAGACAACTTCTCCCTCTTCTGCTGCTCCAGAGACAACTTCTCCTTCTTCCGTTGCTCCAGAGGCAACTTCTCCCTCTTCCGCTGCTCCAGATACAACTTCTCCCCTTTCTGCTGCTCCAGAGACAACTTCTCCCTCTTCTGCTGCTCCAGAGCCAACATCTCCCTCTTCTGCTGCTTCAGAGACAACTTCTCCCTCTTCTTTTGCTCCAGAGTCAACGTCTCCCTCTTCTGCTGCTTCAGAGACAACGTCTCCCTCTTCTGCTGCTTCAGATGCAACTTCTCCCGGTTCTGTTGCTCCGGACACAATTTCATCATCTTCTGCTGCTCCAGGTGCAACTTCTTCCTGTTCCTCAGTGTCTGGAGTTGTCCACCAGTTTTTAATCACTGATGGTAGAAAATAATAAAATATTTCCATCGTCTGTCGTTCTGTAACAAGAGCGTATGTAGTAAGAAGCTCGTTCTGTTGTGAAAGCCGCCTTCATCTAAACAGCCTCTTCGCGCAAACACACACCACAGACCCAATGCTGTTCCAATTCGAACTATTCTCTGACGTCATAGTGGGGCAAGGTCGCGAGCAGTGTTGACGCTCCCTAGCGTTGCCCCTGGTGTCAGCGCGGACTGGTCACGTGGTCACGGTGTCATCTCGGACTGTTGTTATGAGCAACGAGCTGAAAATAAGACTGGCATCATAGTGGTGCATCGGTTCTTTAATGTAAATTCTTTTCTTTTAACTTTTAATGAGTTTGTGTCACAGTATAAGATTTCTGTAACACCAGGGGATTATGCAAAAGTTTTTGGTGCAATATCTCCTAAAGTCTATGTGCTGTTTAGATATAAGAAAAGAATTAACATTCAACAATGGTCCCAGATACTTTAATAAGTTCTTATGTAGGTAATATTTGTGTTTCCCTTAAAACAGATCCATCCATAAGAGCGTTATTTCAGAGAAACTCCGTGTCTTTGCCTTATATTTACTCATATTGGAATCGTCTGACACAATATTGTTTGGGAAAAGCTTTGGTTTATATCTAATCAATATTTCATTTCAAACGAAGTCAAAGAGCTATAATTTAAAATGAAACATAGGATTTACCCAGTGAAACATTACTTTGTCAAATTTAAAGGTGATCTTGATTTGAATTGCACTTTTTGTGACAGTTGTCCTGAAACTGTGGTGCATTTGTTTTGGCACTGCCTATTCGTAAGACCATTTTGTCCAAATGTTTGAGATTTTATTACAAAGAATATTGACGGACAATTTATGTTGCTATGGAAACATTTACGATTTGGTCTTTTGGAGAACTGTAGAGACAAGCGCAGACAGGTTTATATAATAGCATACTTTTTATTTTTTTAATGCCAAAATTCCATATTCACAGATATAAGTTTTCCTGTAAACAAAAACCAACAACAACCTTGTGTTATATCTTTCAAGAAAGAAATGGAACATTCTATTAACTCAATACGATTCTCTATGAAGCAAAAAGCAGTTCAAGCTTTACTCATTAGATTGTGGTCTACTCGAGGTCATACTGCCCCCTAATGTTCATCTAAATGTAGTGCAAATGCCATTCAAGCAGAAAATCCCACCATGGCATCCTGTCTTTCATGACCGAGTCCCACCCAAATGGCTCCATGATATCAGGAAGATGGTGTGATGTGAGAAATGTAGGTAGGGATTGATTTGGGATCCAGCTTTTCTGTTGAATTAATGGCTCAATAACTCAAGCAATAAATCATGTCAGTAATGACTTCAGCTGAAATGCAGAGATTTGAAAGCTAAATAGCTTGTGTGGTGTCTGAGCCATCATCTCTTCCATGTTTCTGGTGATAATCAGAACTTCTTGCAAAATCTTGTACAAATAAAAATGTGTTTTTATCTCTTAACAGTGTCTTATCTTTATGAATGGGGGCAGATGTTGTGCAGTTGGAATGTTTCTATTTCCTGACTCTAACAGACCTATTTCACTTCATAAAGGCCGTGTTAATGGGCTGATGCATGGTCTCAGGGGTATTTGTGCAGGAAGGAAATATCATGCATTGCACAGTGTACTCATAACAAAATATTCATAATTAATACTGATACAAGTTGCATTATATTTCAGACAAACGCAACAAGACATAGCACAAGAGACAGATGCGAATTATGATGTGATGTACAGTGGTGTGAAAAAGTGTTTGCCCCCTTCCTCATTTCCTGTTCCTTTGCATGTTTGTCACACTTAAGTGTTTCGGAACATCAAACCAATTTAAACAATAGTCGAGGACAACACAAGTAAACACAAAATGCAATTTGTAAATGAAGGTGTTTATTATTAAAGGTGAAAAAAATCCAAACCATCATGGCCCTGTGTGAAGA
>JAFFST010054231.1:73528-84694 GCA_022414735.1 Noturus placidus
ACTTAAGTGTGACAAACATGCAAAGGAACAGGAAATGAGGAAGGGGGCAAACACTTTTTCACACCACTGTATATGTGGATGGATATTCTTCCTGATATATCTATTAAAGCTTTTATACACTGTTTTAAAATCTCTCTTTTAGTGTAACGTAATGCTTAAAGAAAGTAAATGATTGCCTCAGTGAAGTACAACGGAATAAATAAACCCACACCACCGGCTTCACCGGATAAACTCTCAGAAGAGGGGTCTCTTGAGAGTCACTGGGAAAGTTTAGGGTTCTTATGTGAAGAGGTTTTACTCATTTACCTAGAACCTTCAGTGGTTCTCCTGCAGGACAAACAGAACAACCCACTCAAAGCCCACCCAGCTAAACAGCTACGTCAGAGGTTTCTTTAATGTCATTCAACATATAAAAAGACTTTTAAGCATTCAGTTACATTAACAATATACGTTAACACTCAGACATGTACACGCTTTAATGCAGATGACGTCAGTATAATCTGACAGACTCAAAGTGTACTGATGGACGGTACTGAGCCGAAAGGAACTGCTTTCGGGTTTGTTATATTAAAGACTGATTATTACATTTGCTGTAGCTTCTCAGTGAGGTTTGTATCATATGTACTGAAAACAGTGTACAGGAAAATGGTTGAAAAAACATTGAGGAGTGTGGATATCATTTCTTATAATTTCTTCAAAAACCAACATACACATTTTCTCCTCACACATTTCCTGTGTCCTCCACAATGAAGGGGGTTTCTGAAAGGGGTTTCATCTAATATGGCATGGCTAGGTAGGTTTTTTTTTTCACGAACAGAGTGGAATTAAAAGGAGTAGTATTCATTTTGGTGCGTGATTAAGAAGAGTTTGTAAAGGTTCGGAGAATTATTTTGTGCTTGGGTGAGGTAATGGAGTTTTTGAAAAGTACTGTATGTTTATGAAAGATTGCAGTGTGATTGCACCGTGTCGTTCCTTAATAAATATAAATGTAATCGTGGGCAAATTGCTGTGATGTAAGAGCAAGGAAACACTCAGAAGGTGCTGGTATGGGAAAATAATCAACAGCGGGGTGACGTGAAGCGGAAGTCTGTGACAGCACGTCTCGAAGTGTCCTGGGGTCCTGAATAGTTTATTTAGAAGTGTTACAAAGCATAGACATTGTAGAGTCTTTCCATAAATGATAAGTAAGCATGAAATCGACAATTGTTCTTGATTTGTTATATGTTTGCTGAGCCACTGTTATATAAAAAAAATAATCAAGACTTTCTGACCAATCAGATTCGAGAATTTGAGATTGTATTGATCCGTGTCATGATGATGTAAACATTTCGGTTCTACACTAAATGAGTGGTTGTTTTAGGAATGATGTATATTTTTGTCATTTGTTGACTGGATGCGAGTCTGAGGAGCGGTTTGAATGTTTTTGGGTAGAATATTTCCATGGTGCGTTTATGTGAGTGTGGATATTTTTGCAAGTCCGAGTAACCCTTTAAGGTCTAATCTAAAAGATTTAGAATGATGTAGTTGGTATGTATCGAAGCAGTTGGTATTGGTTAAGGAAAGCTGACTTTTTTTTTGCCCTGTGTGTTTTAAGGACGAGTTTGTAATGCGGTTTGCGGTTTTAAGGAGCGCTGCTGAGGTACATGTTCAGAGCTGGAGTGAATATGAGGATGGTGCCAACTACAGACACAGTGAGGAAGACCCACAGGAAGATCCGGTCCAACACCTGAGCCACGAACTTCCAGTCCTGAACCACCTGAAAAACACACAATGACTTGTTTTAATTAAACCAAGCAAATACTGACAGTTATATTTAATAATAAATCATATATATCATCACATTTTTCATCTCACAGGTACCCGTTCTCTGGAAATCCAACACAGAGGTATAGGTATATCAATTAACATATTCGTGTCACCAACATATTTTGGTTAATCAGCTCCATTTCATCAAGGGAAACATTTCAATAAATATTTAACCCATACCTCTCTGATGAAGTGCTCCTTCCTAATGTGTCTGGATATGTAGCGCACTGAGCCAGTGGCTTTCTCCAGCATGGCCACCCAGGACTCGTCCTCCTTTCCTCCCGCACTCTTCTTCACCCCTTTCTTCATCCCACGCTTCTGCTCCGGACTCCGGTGTGGCTCCATATCCGCATAGAGGTAGCGATCAGTGTGGCCACGCATGCACAGCATTCTGGGTAAGCTCTGCAGGAAGAGCCTCCTGACCCACGGTGCCATGGGGTGGTAGGTGGCCGAGGAGCGGTGGTGCACATTGATGACGAAGACCGTGACGATGATGGAGAAGGTAACGAAGATCATGATGAAGAGCAGGTACTCACCGATCAGCGGGATCACCTTGGACGAGGACGGGATGATCTCCTCGATCACCAGGAGGAAGACGGTGAGTGAGACGAGCACAGACGTGGACAGTGAAAGCTTCTCGCCTTCGTCTGATGGGAGATAGAAAACCAGCACGGTGAGGAAGGAGAGGCCGAGGCACGGGATGATCAGGAAGAGCGTGTAAAACAAAGGCAGGCGTTTTAGGATGAAGGAGTAGTTGACAAACGGATATGAGTAGATTCCATCACGACGGCTCCCTCGCTGCCCGCTGGCGTCCAGGATCTCCCACTCGCCATTGTCAAAAAAGTCCTTGCGGTCCACATAGGGGTCGATCAGGGTCAGATCCACCATGGCGCCATCGTACGTCCATGAACCGAACTTCATCGAACAGTTCTGGCGGTCGAAAGGGAAGTAAGTGACGTCCATGGTGCAGGAAGACTTGTAGCTGGCTGGAGGAGTCCATGTCACTGTACCGTCGTGTTTGACGAACGCTTTTGTCATCAGTGAGCCCTCGAAACGCCCATCAGCACTGAGAATGAGAGTGAGAGAGAGAGAGAGAGAGAGAGAGAGAGGGGAGTGAATGTCTGAATAACTACAAACCCTCTTTTTTAAACTGGGATCTTTTTTTAAAGGATATGTGCTCCAACCTGCTGGATCTTTTTTTTTTTTTGTCCTATCATTCTTTCCTTTCAGTTGTTGGTGTTTACCAGGGAGTCGTACTCACATACATAATAGATCCAGCAGATCAGAACCAACAGATGCTATTAAATGGGAGGGACTTGCCTTTCGAATGCCAATTAGTTTTTGGTGTTTGGTTCTCTTTTGTCATGTTTGCATTCTCTTCTTTTTTTTTTTTTCTTTTGTTCATAACAATTTTTATTGATTCTCATACACTTTTCAGAGTACAACAAAATATATCAATACAGAATCAACATTTTTTACCCCGATAACAGCCCCTCCCACCTCACCCAGGAAAGTTTACATTTGATTAATTTACTTATGATTCATGTACATGTGATTTAATTACATATGATTCATTTTCATAAATCCATACAGAATCAAACTTTTAACCCCAGTAATATACCCCCCCAGCAAGATTTATACATGATTCATTTATATATGATTCATTTATATGTAATTTTACATGTGGTTCATTTACACATGATTAATTTTCATACCCGCCCCCCCCAACCAACCCCCATCACCCCGGCACATGATGGCTACACTAACTATTGCTGGTTGTATAAATATTATAAAACCCAACAACAGGCATAAGACTCAAGGCAACATAACCCATGATCTTTAATACAACAGTGAGTCTCCTGTAGAAATACTATATCGGAGTTTTTAAAAGTTTCAAATATATAAAATATATGAAAACCTTAGATTTCTTAACAGGATTACCCATACCTATGATGTTCCAACTAATAAATCTTAAAAGGCGTGCCTGTCCTAGCTGGGCTGGGATCAATATTACTACTAACCATCTAATACAGTAAACCATAGGGATATAAATAGTCAATTAGAGCCGCAGTGATTTCCCCTCCCCCAGCAATACCTCAAACATAAAAACACCCAAAGTCTCCATAACCCAAAGGAGACAGCAGTGTATCCCTCTATAACCAAAAGTTGTCCACAATGAGACAACCACTCGGAAAGAACATTGAACTAACCAACCCTTACCAAAACAAAAGATTTCAGTAAGAGAAAAATCCCCTGCTGACTTCAAATCTGATAAACAGTCTGCGCACAATAACAGATATACGTTATACATAATGCGAAGCCGAGCTGGGTGAAGTATTCCATACCGAGCGCCCTCAACATCACAAAGTTGATGTTCATTAAATGCAGCTCGGGCACGAGCTATCTTGGGTGTATAGTCAGGGAAAACGGAAATAATCAAATTCCTCACTTTAATCCGCTGGAGCTCTCTCACACGGCGTAAAATATCAACACAGTCATTGTGATAGTGGAATCTGCACACAATAGCTCGTGGTTGCATTCCTCTTTGTGTATAATACAGGAAGTTAAATGCTCAATTCTGATTGATCAGATTGTGTTGATTACTTTTCCAGATGAGTGACTCAGACTGTAGTTTCCGTAGTAACAATTGTGGCGACAGACCAGCGTTTGTCGCACAAAAAAGAAAGAGCGCTCCTCCCGTGACTGCCACTGGGGGTGCTGAAGAGACAACTCCTCTTCAGCACCCCCAATGTTTTGGACAGCCGGCGAGCGTGTGGAGGCGGGACGGAGCCGCCAAAAAACACACGGCTGGCAGCCGATAAGCAGCATGTCCGCTCTCCACCAACCAGCAGAAGAAGGGAGAGTATAAAAGGGCGATCCTCTGCTGGCAATGAGAGTGAGAACTCTCCTGACATGCTGACGAATGTGTATTGTGGTTTTTTGTAGAGCAGCTCGAACGCGACCGAAGTCTCCGCCCCCTGGAGGACCAAGACCGACTCCAGGCTCTCGGAAAACCTCCAGCGCGGCTCTTACCTACCACGGACGACCCCGGTACACGAGCACTTTCCCCCTAGGGGCCACTCCTGCACGCACACGCCATCATAATCAGAAAATCAATTCACTTCATTTGACACTTAAACGGCCTCGTGTCTGTCTGTGCTCCGCCCCCTGCTGGCTAATCTCGCTATACAACTGACACAGGGACTTGTATGCTGGATATAGTTCTTGATTATATGGTGTTGTATAAGTAGATCTTTATTAAATACAACTAAAAGGCTCTTAGGTGTCCATTTCAACTAATATTGATGATATTAATAATAATGGAGGTGAGATGGAATTATATTGATATAAAATCAGAAAATAGACCTTCAATGGGGCACACATTGATTCGTAGTGAACAGAAAGAGTGTACAGAGATGTATAAAGGGTCTTACTTTTCATAGAGGACAATGTCAGGCAGCCATATGTTCTCCGAAGGTACTCGGATGGACGTAATTCCCCCATAATTCTCTGGGTTCCAGCTCAGCTTATAGTCTGTCCACTCCTACAAAACATTGACACAGAGCGAGAAGCGTACGTTCACACATCGTCTTTAGATCCTAGAAGACTTATAACCGAATAAAAGTATATTTGCAAAAATGCACAAACAGTTAGAAGAAGCAGTGTCTTTACCTGCCACAACCAGACATTAGTAGTCATAAGCTGGTTCTTTTCGTCCTAGAGAGAGAGGCAGGGACGGAGAACATGAGCGTGTAGTCATTACGATACAAATGCAAATGAAGCCAAACGAGATTCAGATTGAATTAATTCTTAATGCTGGCCCACTGACATCAAAATTCACTGATCAAAACCACTGATCCAGAGAATAGTTTTTAAAGTGATATCTCTGGACGGGTGTTGATATCTAAAATGCTATTTTACTCTAATTTGCCTCAGGAATGGACCTCTTTTCTTTTTATCAGTCAAGTAGAGATGTGTTAGTGAAATTAGACTGGAGAGAAAATCGAATTTATCGATCCTATGGTCTTTGGGAAAGATGAGGTGAAGACGAAGAGATCACACTCAGTGCTCGTTGACATGCTCTCACCACCAGCCGGAGCCAAAGAGTTATAAAGCAATGTTTAAAGCCATTTGTATGTTATATTATGGTAAATAACCAGCAATGTATAAAATTGAATCAAAATGCCAAAAAAAAAGCTCTACTTATTTAATACAAATGTTGATTTTGGGTGAATTTGAGTGTAGAAATAGATGACTAGTTTTAACATAAGAATGCAGACTGACTTTAAAAACATGGAGTACTTGCATAATAGTTTGTCAATTTGCCAGATGAAACAGACTTTTGGAATGGGCAGCTTACACATCTGGACAGGCACCTTCAACATATGCTTCCATTCAGATCCCATCCCAGCTTTACTTCTGAAAGACTCCACCTCTATAAGATACTCTTTCTTTTATACCCAATCATCTTATTGACCTGCTGCCAATTAACCTAATTACTTGCAAAATCTTCCTCCAACTGTTTCTTTTTAGTAACACTTACTTTTCCAGACTTTTGTTGCCACCGTCCTAACTTTGTTGAGATGTGTTGTGGCCATCAAATTCAAAATGACCTTATTTTTTACTTAAACTGGTTATTTTCCTAAGCTTTCAATGTTCAACTGTGAATAACGTACGGGTTTATAATTTGCAAATCATTTCATTCTGTTTTTATTTACATTTATTTAACACAGCGTCACAACTTTTTTGGAATTGGGGTTGTAGGGGTCACCATCTTACAGTTAGAGGTTCGGCTAAACATTCTTTCAGCCAATGCAATACTGTTTGTGGAGTTGGATTTAAGGTTGATTTTATATATATATATATATATATATATGGAATACTTGTGCAAGGCACTGTACATTGATAAGAAAAGATTAAAACCCTTTGAACATGCTCTTATAGACAAATAATCAACAACAGGTTGGTGAAACGAAGCAGTTATGAGAGTTTCTGCTAACACAAATCTTTTCTGATAGCAGCACATCCCGAAGTGTGTTATTCCTCTTATACTGCAACAGTTTGCCAATTTGTATTTATTAAAGAACTTTTTATCCATTTATAGTTACATTTAATGTTGTAGAATGTCCAGTGAAACAAGTTACCAAGAACCTGCAAAGCGCAATGATGGAAAACATACCAATGTCGGCACTGGTGACTCCTTCCGTAAAGATTCCATATCAACAACGATCCACTTATTATTAGGCTTAGGCTACATGGAGCATTCATCACACGAGTCAGTGTGTAAGTTACTATAGAAATGTTAACGCTGTAAGAGCTGTCAAACCTAATCAACACCATCTGAACCAATCAGAATGAAGAATTTAACAGCACTGTGGTATTACTATCATCAGCAGATATACAACCTGAACTGGACTCGAGGACGTCGGCTCCATTAGAGCAGCAACAAGATCTCCAGATCCCTGCTCGCCATTGATTCGGCCTTGTGTTAGTGCATTAACATAATTCACTTTCCTCGCAACATGCTTCCTCAGTGAGCCGAGCTGAAAGGTTTTCCATCCTGTTTCAAACTGTTGAGTGCTTTATACTCTGTGTGTGTGTGTGTGTGTGTTTGGATGAATCTTAAATTATACACACAGATGCAAATTGGTGCTCCTCAGTCCCAGACCATAAACCAAACTGTCAATTCCACGGATTTAATGTGTGTGTGTGTGTGTGTGTGTGTGTGTGTGTGTGTGTGTGCTGATAAAACACTGCATGTTGAAATGGTAAAAATAGGAGTGAAAGTATGTGTGTGTGTTCATGGTTATGATATTAAATGTCATAGTGTGTGTGTGAGTGTGTTACTACAGCCAATGCCATCTATCTTTGCCCTTGTTAGCATCAGTATTTCACACTTATTGCACTTTAGTACACCTCCCAAATCTCTTACACGCATCATTTCTCTCCTTTTTTTTGTTCCTAGTAGAGACCTAATTTAGCAACCACAGCCTTGACATCTATGTTTTGAGATGCCTTTTTCTCTTGACTGGCTGCTACACTGGTGCACATGCACAGGATTATGGGATATGTCGGAGAACAAAGCGTCGATAAAACGCCTGATGTAAACAAAATGGTTTAATGATTTTCGCTCATTTTCATTCACTCCCGCCTGAACTAACAAAACCTCTGAACAACAAACAGAGAGCAGAACGTGTGAATGTATCTTTTGTGCACTCGTGTGTAAGCAGTGTATGTACACATCTGGAACACTCGTCAATATTTTCCACTGTGTGTGTGTGTGTGTGTGTGACAGTGTGTGAGAGAGAGAGAGAGAGAGGGAGAGAGAGAGAGAGAGAGAGAGAGAAAGTGTGTGTGTGTGAGAAACTCTCACCACGTCCACCAGCTGGGAGATCTTGAGGCCGAAGCGGACGGTGATGGAGTCGTTGGCGTGCAGGACGGGTCTCACCCACTTCTGATAACCGTGAAATAGTTTCCTCAACAACATGTCTTCCAGTTCAGCTAAAGACAACTCATCTGAGTCTGGAGACAGAGAGAGAGTGAGAGAGAGAGAGAGAGAGAGAGAGGGAGGGAGGGAGAGAGTGAGAGAGAGTGCCTCGGCATCCCTGTCGGTCTTTCTTGGGAGAGAGAGAGAGAGAGAGAGAGAGAGAGAGAGAGAGCGCCTCGGCATCCCTGATGTTTTACAGAGAGTTAGAGGAAAAGGGATGGGAGACAGACTAAAAAAAGAGTAGCAGAGTGAGAAAAACAGAGACAACATAGGAGACAAAAAAAAAGATAAATAAAGACAAAGAAAAAAAGAAATAAAGAGAGAGAGAGAGAGATGTAGAAAGAAAGAAATGCAAAGAAACTAAAAGAAAACAGGAGACATGGAAAGAGAAACCATTTTTTTGAGAGAGAGAGAGAGAGAAATTAAGCTTGTAAGAGACAAGATAAAGACAGAAAAAAAAACATTTAAAGAGCTAAAAAGTGTCATGAGACAAAGAGAGTGAAAGAAAGAGAAAGCCACAGATGGTGATAAAAATTCAGTGTTATGTACAGTGATAAAAACATGGAAAAAGTGCGAAGAAAGACAGAAGAGATACAGTAAAATAGACAGAAATAAGACGACAGACAGGTCACAGAGAGAGAGAGAGAGAGAGAGAGAGAGAGAGAGAAATAGAAATGGCAGGAGACAGAGAAAAAAGCATGACAGATGGTGATAGGAAGAATAAGCATACCCACATCAACAGACAGAAAGCATGAGCGAAAGAGAACAAGAATAATAAAAAAAATAGACAGGGTGGAGAAGAAAGAGATAGATCTAGAGAAACATGAAATGAGAGACAGTCACAGATATCTGTGCAAAGAGATATGTACTGTTAGAGTTTTATACTTTAGAGACAGTCACAGGAATAGAAAGACTTATTTATAGAAAGAAAAAAGAGTGAGAGACAACACAGGCAGAGAAAGTGATATTTTATATATACCGTGAGGCAGAAAGAGTGAAAGATAGTCATAGACATTAAAAGAGAGAGATAAACACAAAGAGAGAGAGACAGAAAGATAGACAGCCAAAGCAAGTCTAGCAAGCAATCTATCTATTTGCATTAGAAGTAAAGATTATAAACTTTTTTTAATGCCTGAGAAATCCTGTCAGGTTAGTGCATGTTAGCTATAGTTTGCTCAAATTAGCAGTAAGCTCATGTTAGCTAGCTGGCTAATGTTAAAAAGAAAAAAATAGCTATTTATATAGATCCTGTAGGAAATCCTGTCAGGTTAGCTCATTTTAGATGTAAACTAGTGTATGCTAGCTGGCTAATGCTCTCAGATAAGATTAGGAATATTTATGAATATTTCCTGTCAGGTTAGCTCATGTTAACTATAGTAGCCTTGTGTTAGCAGTAGGCTCGTGTTAGCTAGATATCTAATGCTCTCACAAAAGATTAGGATAGTTATATTTCCTGTCAGGTTAGCTCATGTTAACTATAGTAGCCTCATGTTAGCAGTAAGCTCATGTTAGCTAGATGGCTAATGCTCTCAGAAAAGATTATGTATAATTATGACCATAACCTGTCAGGTTAGCTCACGTTAACTATAGTAGCCTTGTGTTAGCAGTAGGCTTGTGTTAGCTAGATGGCTAATGCTCTCAGAAAAGATTAGGAATATTTATGAATATTTCCTGTCAGGTTAGCTCACGTTAACTATAGTAGCCTCGTGTTAGCAGTAGGCTCGTGTTAGCTAGATGGCTAATGCTTTCAGAAAAGAGTATGTATATTTATCCTGTCAAATTACCTTGCGTAAGAAAGTAAAGAATATTAACGTTTATAAAAGTTACTTAAATCTTAACATTTTTGTTAGCTGCTTTTTTCACGCTTAAATCACACCCATATATGGATTAAAAGACACAACCACATTCCCATTTATGGTTGTAAAAGCACGCACATTCACATCTGTGTTTATTGTCTTATAATAACTCGTTGACATTTCCTTATATGGACAGAAAAAAAATTCTTGAAGTGCTGCTCTCAGGTTCAGCAACCACATGTTTTTACCCTTATAGGCACATGTTACTTCAGGTTCACATGCATTATTGTCTCAAACATAAATAAATATCTGATTGGCCAAAGATTTTAAGGAAGCAGGCGTCTGATTGGTTGGCTCCCAGGAAGATGAGCTGAGCGCAAAGTAATGGCGTGACAGCTGGTCCGGTCTCCTTCAAGCTCTCAGGCAAGCTCAGTGACCTCTGTGACATGATCGCCTCAGACAGGAGCTCCCGGCATCACACACACTCATATGACATCACACACTGCAGATCACATGCCGAAGCTCCTGCAAATCCTCACAACGAATTAAGGAAATGAACCAGATGGTTGTTTTTTTTTTTTATAAAAGCATAAGCACAGAGCACTGCAGCTCATTAAGCAGATGGCCTGAGCCTGTTTTAAAAGAATTACAATAAAGGCATCGAGCCAAATAACAACTACAAATCACAGAAATTCAACTGTTTTGCCCTCATCTACCTTTAAGTACAGTAACTGTTCCACTGAACCATATCTAATGAAATTGCTGAATTCAAAAAAGCCCAAAGGACACCCCTCCTTCACTTGGACAAAGTGAGGCCACACCCCTTATCTTGGAACTGAGGGGCATAGAGGCCACGCCTCCTTCCCTGGAACTGGCAAACTGAGGCCACACCCCTTATTTTAGGGCTAAGAAGCATAGAAGCCACACCTCCTTCACTGGGACTGAAAACTGACACCACACCTCTTATTCTGGGAACTGACAGACAAACTGAGGCCACACCCCTGGCTTTATGACACTTGCGAATACGAATACTTGCGAAATATCATAATCATCGTCACCATCATCATCAGCATCATC
>JAFFST010054231.1:128823-143397 GCA_022414735.1 Noturus placidus
CATGATTGTGTCCCACCTGTTGTTGATTCTTCACAAAAAATTACAGTTTTATATCTTTGTTTGAGGCCTGAAATGTGGCAAAAGATCGAACAGTTCAAGGAGGCCGAATACTTTCGCAAGGAACTGTATTATACATAGTGTATATGCTCTAATCACTAATTCAGAATAAAAGGTACTGTGAAGGCAGTTGTTTGTTCTACATGGACCAAACAATGTAAATGTATTCTCAAAGATACAAGAGTGGTCCATAAGCAGCTTAGCTGAGCTCACTTTTCCATGTAACTAAACATGCAAAAGATCCTCAAAGTGACATGAGTTTGTATCTTGAAAGGTGCTTTTTAGTACTTTTTCCTATAGAGTGTGAGATTAAAGAGGTGTTCATAAGGCTTTCACAGAGACTGTTAGATAGTACAGGTACTTTTGGATTTCTAGAGGTTGTATCAACATACTGGGTACAAATCAAAATTTCTGCAAATTTCCGAGTGCTTCCAGTGCACCAACTTGGAAGGAATCACATAAACGTGTATCAAATGAAATGCAGCAGGTGTGAGTGGTTTCAAGGAGTTTAGGAAGGAGGCGCTTCCTGAACTTTAGGTCACATGCTGGAGCAATAGCTCAATGACCCACTTTTCCACCATCAGAATAAAAATCATTGAGCAGTTAATTATCCAGGAATCCCTCTACAGACTCAGGGACATTAGCGAGAAACACATTCTTACCATGCCTTCCAGAGTATATGAAACCCACACACATCCACATACACACACACACACCTCTCGGAAAAAACTCTCACTTGATTTCCAATACATTTTCTAAATAATTAAAAACCATTCTCTGACCAAGCACTGAATTTATTTATTTATTTATTCTTTGTGCATACCCACACACACACACACACACACACACACACACACACACACACACACACACACACTGAACTCCCTTAATTCCTGCCTTTCCGCATCATTTCTCTCTGAGTCTGTTTGCAAGCAAACTGTCTATACAACACACAATACACACAGTTTAAAATCACTGACTGACTGCATTATAGTACTCATGAGTGTGTATCAGGTTATGTGTGCTGTCGTCTCCTGAACACACTGCCTTCCCTCTGGTGGGTGGACCATTAAAATGTCAGTTTGCAGTGCTGTATGAGTGAGTGCTGTTATTCGCCTCTTTGCAGCTCTTGTTCTCTGCTTTCAGCCAGGTTACTGTGGAAACACGACTGAATGCAGAAACAATGGGACAATGTGAAGCAGTGCTCATAAATACAAAGCATGTAGAAACTCCGGCTTGTTGACATTTCAGTTTCAAAAAACTATCCAAGAACAATGCAACATGGACATCCAAGTTTCCAAACAAGTGTGAGCAATGTAGCTGGATTTTGTTTGATTTCATCTGAATTTGAATTTCAGCTAGTTATTGTAAACCAGGCCCAAACTCGGCCTGACACTTAAGTTATGTGCATATCCGCTATTTCCTTGCAATAGTTACTTTATCCTCTATTTTTGTATGTACTATGTTATAACGGCCTACTATGTACCGTATAATGAGCGCTGGAGAAATTCTTAACATAACATTTTACACATTGTTATAATTACTAATGAAAACTACACTTTACAGCAATGGTTACAATGCATTATGAATAGTGTTCATAGCCCATTAAATTGCCAATAACAAAGAAAGTAGTGCCTTAGAATATATACAGACACACTGAAACTTGTGCTGATTTTTTAAACAAATAACTGAAAATATATTCATTTAATTTATGAACGTAGAATATTGCAAGTAATACAGTATGACATTATAACCTAATTATAATACCTTTCCTAATTACAATACCTTATAAGTTTCATTTGTGAAACATAATGCAATATGCAAAGTGGGTTTGTTTGGTATTGGTGATATATGTTGTTACAAATGTTACTTATAATGCAGTATGTTATGTTTGCTATAAAATGTAGTGCATGGTCATAAATAATTATTAGAGTGTATGTAAATTGCCATATGAATGCTATGTGTTATTTGTTAGTAAGTGAAATAATATTCATTTACTAGTTATAAACTTATAAAGGGTTCAAAACAATTATATAAAGACAAACCTCACACTCTACAACACTCCATTTATTTAATTTGCTTGATGCAGCTACACCAGGGAAGTAATATTCTGGCTCTGAGGGGTTGAACACTGAACCAGTAATTACTTGCTGGCTAGAAGACAACCTTGTGTTTGAAAAACATTTTACAATTATGCAAAATGGAAAAGCTGCCACCTGTAAATTGAGACTAGATGAGGGAGAACAGTAACTATGAATCATGCAAATGTGTTGCTTTATATGAGTTCTTTCATAGAAGAAGGAGATTGGAGAACCTCAGAAAAATATGGATATGGTAAGTTTGGTACAGGACATTGTAAATACATTATTTTCACTAATGCAGAATAAAAGGTACTGTAATGGCGTATATTTGCTCCGAGGGCATAACAATGTACATATTCATACCCCTGTGAAACAGGAACTCATGGTTCAAAAAGTTCCTGTTCCTAGTCACCCAGGTGTGCTAAAAATCTAAAATATCAATGTGAATATACTTCAAGGGTGTATGGTGGCTTAGTGGTTAGCACGTTAGCCTCACAGCTCCAGGGTCGGTGGTTCAATTCCCACAGTGGCCCTGTGTTTGCGGAGTTTGCATGTTCTCCCCGTGCTGCGGGGGTTTCCTCCAGGTTCTCCGGTTTCCTCCAAAGACCTGCATGGTAGGTTGATTGGCATGTCCAAAGTGTCCATAGTGTTAGAATGTGTGCGTGAATGTGTATGTGATTGTGCCCTGCGATGGATTGGCACCCTGTCCAGGGTGTTCCCCACCTTATGCCCTATGCTCCCTGGGATAGGCTCCAGGTTTCCCCGTGACCCTAAAGGAAGGATAAGTGGTATAGAAGATGGATGGATATACTTCAAATATATTTTCTCATATGAATTCATAGGAGCACAAATAATTCTTGCATACATATTTAACAAAACCTTTTTTTTTTTTATTGGAAAACCCTGTGTTTTCTTTGCAATTGTCTGATATCCATGAGAGCAGAGTATTTGTGTGATTTTTTTAACAAAAGATTAAAAGACCAAGGGTGCCAATAATAGTGGAGAGCACTTTAAACTTGTCCTCAAAGATACAATAGTATACCTTAAATACATTCCCATTTCACTTTCCCATGTACTCTAATGGGTACAAAAGACTCTTAAGGGATCATCCCAGTGCCATGCATTTGTATTTTGAAAGCCTATTTTTGGTATTTTAGATTTATACTAATGTATTTTAACATATGAACGTTTTCATAGTTTAATATCAAAAGTGCT
Organism: Noturus placidus; assembly: GCA_022414735.1. NCBI lineage: Eukaryota > Metazoa > Chordata > Actinopteri > Siluriformes > Ictaluridae > Noturus > Noturus placidus. The sequence goes on from JAFFST010054231.1 coordinate 132,177, forward strand.
AATGGACTCTGTTTAGATAGCCTATAACAGTTTTGAAAGTTGCAAGTTCTGTCAGACATGATACCAGAAACTGACAAGGCCTGTGGGAAAATGCCAACAGCAGTGTCACAGTAGATGCAAATACAGTTTTAATATTATAATTGAATTCATGTACCTAACCCTACCATCTGTTCATGCAAATTGTTTAATGAGAAGTGCCATGAACAAACCTACAGACTGTAACTGATTAAGTTTTATGCCCTTCAGAAGTGCATGGAGTCATTAACAGCATACTTTAAATACTGTCAGCACAATGTCCTTAACAGTATCTTACTTTTTTGTTCTGCAAAGACTACTCCGAGCGTTCAGTTATCAGTTAGTGTGGGAACAATTTGTCACAAATTCAGTTGACATCTTTAAAATTGCTACTATTTTTTTTATTGGAAGTGTGATATGAACAGGAGTTTTTGTCCCGAACCACACGTTGTGCTTATGGAGATGTTTTTTTTTTGTTTGTTTTTTTTTTTTTTGATAGGTACAGTTCCTGAAGGGGTTCTACATGGAACCCTCTGTCACATTTAAACACTATTTTGTATGCGGATTTACACAATGCCTTTAAGGGTTAACCCACAGGAAGAAACCAAAGAACCCTTTTGGTTTTTTATTTTTTTTTTCATAGATGAAGACTGAAATAGTAAGCTGAGACAGGTTACCAAACACTTTCATATAAAGGAGCTTCTCAAGGGTAATAATGGTTAATGACTCTAATGTTCTAAGGGATTTTACATGGAACACATTCTGAAAGGGAGACCCTCAACATACACCAAACCAATGTTAGTTTCCTCAAGGGGACTAACTAAAGACCCCTTTAATTAACTGTCTTTAGATTTCTAAAGTGTACATTTCTAAAGGATTTTTTAAAAAATAGAACTTTTAAGAGTTCTCTTTTAAGGGTTGCTAGGTGGATTATATTTTTCCTTTTTAAATATACTTTATTGAGATTTTTTCCCCCCAAATATATTACAGGTAGTGTGTAGGTAGTGTGTAGGTAGTGTGCTGTTTGTGAGCGACTCAGTGTTCATTGCGTTGCCCTATGCTGTAGCTATAAATCTTTCAATGGCAGGTACATTGTCCAATAAGCTGTTCATGCTGCTTCTCTTAGACTCCGCCCCTATATAAATTCCCCCTTCTCGGGCTCTGCGCGTGCATTCTGTAGAGGATAAGGAAGTCTAAGGTGATTTTGTGTGACCGGAGATTTTTTTTCTCCCTCCCCACTGCTAGCAAATCTGAAGATGGAAGAAATGGAAGAGGAGCTCAAGTGCCCGGTGTGTGGCTCTTTTTTCCGAGAGCCGATCATCTTACCGTGCTCGCACAACATTTGCCTGGCCTGCGCTCGGAACATCTTGGTGCAGACGCCGGACGCGGAGTCTCCACAGGGCGGCCGCGCCTCCGGCTCTGCGCCGTCCGATTATGACTACCTGGACCTGGATAAGATGAGTCTGTACAGTGAGTCGGACAGCGGCTACGGTTCTTACGGCGGCTTCGCGAGCGCACCCACCACCCCATGCCAGAAGTCACCTAATGGAGTGCGTGTGTTCCCTCCCGCTGCCGTTCCGCCTCCGCAGCCTCAGCACCAGCTGCTCCCGCAGCCCATGGGCACACCGCCGATTCCGCGCAACGCCTGTCTGACGTGCCCGCAATGCCACCGCAGCCTGACTCTGGACGAGCGCGGCCTGCGCGGCTTCCCCAAAAACCGGGTGCTCGAAGCCGTTGTTGACCGCTACCAACAGAGCAAAGCGGCAGCTCTGCGCTGTCAGCTGTGCGAGAAAAGCCCACGGGAAGCCACAGCCATGTGCGAGCAGTGTGACGTGTTTTACTGTGACCCGTGCCGCCTGCGCTGTCACCCTCCGCGAGGTCCGCTCGCCAAACACCGCCTCGTACCTCCCGCACAGGGACGCATCAGCCGGCGCGCCAGCCCGCGCAAGACTTCCACCTGCACCGAGCACGAACTGGAGAACCTCAGTATGTACTGTGTGCAGTGTAAGACACCTGTGTGCTACCAGTGCCTCGAGGAAGGCAAACATTCCGCGCATGAGGTCAAGGCACTCGGAGCCATGTGGAAGCTGCACAAGGTGAGGGAGAGGGATGACATTTACTTCAAATGATTTATTTTTCCTACAGTGCTGAATTAACACCGACATTCTGAAATGAACACATGTAATGGTTCGACACAACCGAACCCTGCTATACTGAATTCATATTGAAACATACGTAGTACTGTTTTGGCCGAATACAGCCTTAACAAATTGGATCGGTATCAGATCCAGATTTCAATGTTTTCAGACCATGAAGGTGTTATATTTTATAACAACATGCAAAATGTTTTAAACTCTAATGCCATCATGTCCATTATGGTCTGCATAACTTGGCAACAGAACCTCCAGAGGGTTGCTTTGATATTAAGAACATGCCAGAATCATATCCATGTCCATATCTGGGATTGGCCAGTACTCAAACCTTTGATGTCAGTGTCACATCAAATATGAAGGAAAAAAAGGCAACCATAACAACCGTGTATTTGTATGTATACTGTAGCCATTTTAGAATCCATATTTGGTGTTGTAACCTTTCAGCTATCTAGGATTCTTCAGCATGACACTGAAGAGCTGCTTTATGAGCATTCAAGGGCAATATTACATGCTTAACATCTCTGCCAGAGCCATATCTCTGGTTCTCGCCTGGGTTCCCACTGAAGCTAAGTAAGGTTGATCCTGGCCAGTACCTGGATGGGAGATCTGGGGAAAACTAAGGTTGCTGCTGGAAGTGGTATTAGGGAGGCCAACAGGGGGCGCTCACCCTGTAGTCTGTGTGGGGACACTATTCTATGAAATCAGCACTGATGAGAGGTTAAATAAACTCACTTTGGTCATTAAAAATCAGGACACCCCTCATAGGGGTATAACCCCAGTGTCCTGGTGAAATTCCCCCATTGTCCCTTATCTATCACGGCCCCCTAATAATCCCAATCTCTAAATTGGCTACATCACTCTTCTTTCCACTAATAGCTGGTGTGCAGTGAGCGTTCTGGCGCACTATGGCTGCCGTCGCATCATCCAGGTGGATGCTACACACTAGTGGCATTTGAGGATATCCCCCCATACTATGCAAAGTGCTTTGATTGTCTAAAAAAGCACTATATAATGTACCATGGTTTATCTTACTGTAAAGTGCTATTTCAGCCTTCATCATCTTATATGTGGATATAATTCCTCAATCAAAAAATTTTCTTACGAAGACTTTTCTGTGTGAGAGCTTGTCTTTAAGAATCAGTGAGTCAAGAGTCATGGCAAGTCTGTATTCAGACCGTTTAATAAATCGTGACAGAAACATGGCAGCGAAGAACAGAGGTGGTGGCTCTGTTCTGGTTAAAATTCAAAGCACAAGCTGAAAGGAGCGGGCTGTGATTCAGGCTGAACACTGTACAGAAGGACGCATTACTTATCCTCTATAAATATCTTGTGACTGATTTAGTACACTCAAATCACAGACTTGGCTATGTTCAGGCTGAAAACAAAGTGTTTGGCTACTCAGTAGGGTCAGATGAGTGTCCTGTTTTACCAGTAAATTGTGTGTCCTTTAGCTCGTGTGGAGGATGTGAATCATTATTAAGGTGTTCTACCTGTTCCTTAAGGGCACTGCGCATCTCCATGGAAATGTTAAAGGGATGTGGGGTTTTGTCTCCATAGTGATATTAAAAGTATGTGTGTTTTGGCCGGCAGCAGTAAATGAATGTATTTTTTACTGTGTATGAACAAGAGAGAGAGACAGAGAAACATGAGAGGAGAGGGGAATACAAGGAATTCCTCATATCGCTAACTCTCACTGATTTACATATACATGTATCCATTTGTTAAACACTTTGATCCAAAGTGACTAACAAGTGAGACAGAAAAAAACAAGCATTTAGTTTTTCAAGTATTTGACACCAATCCAAATGTTACGGAAATAAATATCCACCTGCTGAGCATAATAGTTCTTGAATGAAGCGCTAGCACATAGGAGGACTGCAAATATCAGACACAAAGCAAACAATTGGTCTAAAACGAGAGTCATGTTACATAGTAATTCTACTGCTAACAATAATGGAGTAGTAGGAGTTCCTAACCCTAACCCTGCCTACAGAGGGTCGCTCCACATAAACAGATTTAAAATGTGCAGTTATTGAGATGGTAAAGTTTTCTGTGAAGACATTTTTATTTCGCATTTTCGGAAGGACTCTCCAGTGTCTATGTCAGAGGTAAATTTTCAACTTTCCATCATTTAAGTTTCCCATCAGTCTTTAGGGTGGAGGGCTTTGTGATTTCCTATACCTTAGCAAGCTGCATTTTTAGTCTGTTTATAGCTGTTATAATATAAGTGATAACAGGAACTGATTTAAAAAATTATGATGTGTTGTCCAGTAATTAACGTAAAAAATGTTAGTGTTGCTAAAATATTGTTGAATTAGATAAATAAAACACTTTGGGATGTACTGCTATTTAGATCCTGAACAATTCCAACTCCACTTCACATTGGAGCATATTACCTGCTTGCTTGGGTTGATCTTGGAAAAAAGGAATTTGTTTTATTGTAATCAGCAGTATCAAAGTTGGGCTGTAAATTTCACCATAACAAAACCATAACATATTTTGGCTTTAGACTGTTTCTTTTAGTACTGCGTGGTCACCAGCTTCTGTTCACACACAAACCTTGGCGATTGGAATGTAAGCACTGATGAGTGACTCCATACAGGCGGTTACTCCATATCCATGGTTACTCTATAGCCAAGAATCTATTGAAGATGACGCATACACATACAGGGAGCCAGTGGAGTGAATGGTCTTGTGCTCATTTTAGTTCCTCAAGACTAGAAATCCACGTTTTTTGGATAATCTGCAGTGATTGCATCCTTTAATCTACAAGGACCTTCTGTTTTGTCCAGACTTGGGTTCTTACTGTAACTCTTAGATGAGCATCTTTCCTATATTCAAAAGTTACTGAATAATACACAGTACGTTGATAATACATATGGAGATTGAGAGTAGTATTATCTGTAAAGGCAAGTTTAGACGTTGGCGTAAGCCCATAGTTTCAGATAAGCCTTAGGTTGTAGTAGCAATGAGGAACCAAGCTTAGCAGTGAGGTATTTGAATCCAAGAAGAATCACCATTATATGGACAAAAATGTATCTGTTCCGGCATCTCTATCCTTATTCTTTAGTCAGTCTCTTGAAGAAACATAATCTAGAGGTTTCAGCAGAGAAATTTTTAAACTATGTCGGAAATCTATTTTATCATGCATCTCAGTTGTGAAAGATGGAGCAGCAGAAGAAAAAAAAATCCATTCAGAATGTGTGAGAGAATGTGTGTGGGTTAAATGTGTGTGTGGGCGTGGGTGGGTTTGTGTGGAGGGGGAATATTCTCCGCCTCTAGCCAAAAGTATGGCAATGTGTAGGAGGTAAGGAGAACAGATTTAGAAGCACTGCAAGGTTATGTTCCCAAGCAGGCATGGGTGCACCACTTTAGTTGTAACTTATACGTTAGGAAGAAATATCAGGGTTCTGCTCATAGTGTGCTTTTCAGTGGTATGTGTATGTTGTCCATGGTGGTGTACGTAAAGCCTATCGTGTGTGTGATCTGTATAACCTGGGAAAACTAAGCTTTCAAAGTGAGATGAAATATCTGCTGAATACAGCAGGTCATACAGCTGTTACTCTGTATCTTTGGTGTGCATTTCTGAGTGTGTGTCTCTGTGTGTATACGCTTGTACCTACAATTGGATCCTTTGTCTGTGGGTCTTGTTGTCGTGGTGATGTGTGTCGGATTCCCATGGCCACAGGAAACTGGAGCTAGCCTGATGACTTTGCATTGGATTGACTGTTGAGGTTTATGACATGTATTTTGATTTCATGAATAACCTGAAATTATACTGGTCAATATATCAAATTTGGCCGCTGTGGATTAAACACAGTTATTGTATATGTATTTACTTTATACTTTATAAAATACTTTAACCAAGGTCTGTATAAGAAGTATTTATATCGCAATAGTGCAGGAAAGGACTGAAAAGGACTTTCCATTTCTGAAAAATCTCAGATTACACTTTTAAAATGGTGCAGGGAGCAGTGACACTACACGACAAGGCAATTTTGAGCACAGTCTAATTTATTCTAGTGATTGCTGATGCCAGGAAGTGATAGCCACAGAATGGAAGCCTGTAGTGTGTTCACTATCAGCAAGGATATAAATTGAATAGGCTATAGTAAAGTGTTATAATATAGCAGTTATTCTAGCAAGTTCTGTACTGTAGTAGAGATCCTGATCCCCTGTGTTGTTTTTATTTCAGTGTAGGTGTATGTACTGTATGTATTATTTTTATTCCAGTTAGCTTGAGAAAATGTCCTCAGGTTCATGATGGACATCTTTTACCATCACATAACTGATACAGATACACAAAGAACACAAGAGGAGAAAGGTGCTAGTGAATTGTGAGGCTGTGATGCTACAATCCTACTATTTTATCTGTCACAACTTATAGCACTGATATTCATTACTCTCTCTCTCTCTCTCTCTCTCTCTCTCTCTCTCTCTCTCTCTCTCTCTCTCTCCTTTATGCTTATGAGTGTTGTGAAGGTCCAGTTTCATTCTAAAAATACCTTTGGCTTGGTTAATTGGTTTGGTTAATAACTTTAGCACAAAGCTCTGGGCAGTACAGGACATTTTCCACTGAATGGAAACAACCAGCTTCTCTCCAAAGCACCCTGCTTGTCTCCTCTTGGTCTAAACTTCAACTAAAGTTTAAGTTAGTGACTGTTCAGAGAAGTATTATGAGGCATTAGAACTCATTATGTCGAACAAGTTCAGTGATAAAGGTCACACTGTGTAATCAGTATGATTGCAGAAATAAAAAGTGTAGACTGTGTGTTCTGTTCATAAAGGCAAATGTAACGAAAACCTTTTCACTTTCTTTGAACGCTGTTGGCATTTGAGGTGTGAATATGTGTCAAATATCTAATATGAAACCAACTTCACTGTAGTAATATTAAGTAACACATTTTAGAATCTAATAAAATAACGGCTTTGTTTTATCTTCAAATAGCAGAAATAGGCTTTTGCAAATTTAGTACCTGCCCTTCTGTCGTATTAAATTTTGCACTCTATATTCATTCCTGAAGTGACCTTAAGGCTTAGTAAACACTCCGATAGTGCTAAATTAATCTGTTTGTGTTGACACAGCCCTATATGTTTAGGTAATTGCATATCATTGAAACAAATACACAAAACACTTTTACTTTTTTCTCATATAGAAAACACAATCTTTCTTAGAACTTGTTCATAAACCACCTTTCATGTTTTTTTGTGGGTGTTATAGATGATAATGATAAAGCCTAGTTGTTGGCATATTTCTGTGTGCGAAGGTGTGTGACCCAGGCGCAGCTCACGTGCAGAGCGAAAACAAGTACGGTGGAAGGCGGACATGATGGAGGAGGAGGAGTTTATCACTAAAAAAGGAGCTACAATCTTGAACATGTTTGTTACAGAAGATCAGTTTTACTTTTAGATCAATGTTTGTGTTTCTGAGGCTCACAGATTACAGCTATGACTTGTAGCTAAAAACAGTGGTGAATGGTGCTCTATGTATATCGTCACTGATATTGTTAATGCAATAAATACCAGAAAATATTGTGATAAAGTTTTAAGTCCATATCGCCCATCCCGAACACCTTATTTTCTTAATTAAAATATTTTTAATGAGGGCAATGGCCATTTTAAAACGTGAACAGTGCCATTCATTATATTTTGGCTTTTATTTTGGCATTTTATCATACAAGGATTTGAATACCATGAATTTGTAGCAAAATCCTCCCGTGCCATCTCACACACACACTAATACAGAGAAGAATATACTGTACACACCACCTACTCTTCTGTGTGTTACTCTTCCTAAATGTGTTGTTTCTAGAGAGGACTATGCGCAGAAACCAGATACCAGCACAGAATCCTCTATATTATTCCCTCATCCTCTTTTCCCTGGCTTTTCTGTGCATCAGCCCTTCCTGTTGTATTTTGTATGTCAGGAAGCATGTTCAATGTTATTTGAGGACTGCCTTGGAATAATCAGGTCAGATTTATCATCCCCAGGTGCTGGACAAAGTGACACAAAAAGAAGAGATGGGGATGACTAAGGGAATAAAATAGCATGCTCAACACCAAGAGGGAATGGCTAGGGAGCTGCTCTATCTCTTTCAGTCATTTTGCTGTTTTAACTCCATCTCATCACTTTCAGTGTTGTATGACAGTGCCCTGCTGGGACATCTGTAGAAAGACTTTAGAGCCAGGAACAACCTTCTCTGTGCAGATGACAAGACGCAAATATATCACACATATTGCACTTTATGAGTGCCGTTATCCTCTGCTACACACCCACCTTTAACTGCCATTTTGAGAAGAAGTAAATTGGTCTGAGCCTTTAGAATAGAAACCTCCCACACAGATACACCTGCTCCTGAATCACCGAAGACTCCATGATTGCTCAATGTTACTAATATGGTTGTGTGTTGCAGTATTAGGTCATGCCATTGTAAGTGTATGTGTGTACATGAGCTCATTATTTGGGTTCAAACTGTCAAGCATGTGCAGCATTTGGGGCAAAAGTTCATGAGTGACAGTTCAATTTAATTTCTCTCCTCTGTTGGTATTCTCATGCCGTTAAAGTGGAAGCCTTGCATTATTGCATTAGAAAACCATCCATCCATAACCATCCACACAAGGTCATGGCAGATCCTGGAGCCTATCACAGGGAATACGGAGTACAAGGCTGCGGACAGGGTGCCATCCACACACTCATTCACACACTACGGACAATTTGGAAATGCCAATCAGCTTACAATGCCTGTTTGTGAACTGGGGGAGGATACCTGAAGGAAACCCCCTAAGCATGTCGAGAACAAGCCATCTCCGCACACGCAGGGTGGAGTCAGAATTGAACCCCAGACACTGGAGGGGTGATGTAAACGTTCTAACTACTAAGACACTGTAACCAACCAACCCCTACCTTCCCCCCCATTAAAAGTTCAGGGTTTAGGATGCAATATCAAAGCACTATGGAAAGATAGAATTGTAGATGATAATAATTGTAGATAAAACAATAATAATAATAATAATAATAATAATAATATCTTTAAATTATGTTGATTATTTATCACAACTATTCGACCAAGTTAGGAACATCATTTTAGAAAGGTTCTTTAGAAGGTAACAACTCTGAGTAATGGATGACCTATACCACATTCTGATTAAATGGTAGCATCCACAGTAAAACTTCATCCAGTGCATTATTTGGTACATCCCCCTCCCCCTCCCCAAGCTTATTTGGCTCTTTAAATAATTCTAGACAGATTGAAGCTTTGCTATGGCCTCAGGTCCGCAATATGCTGCTTTTGTACAGCCAGACCAGCCAATCTACCACATAGAAGGGAGAAGTCTAAGTGGGGGTCAAAATTTTATCATGGTATTTATATTTGTTGGCTTAGTATTGTTACAATTTGTAGTCGTTCAAAGAATTGTTGAAAGTTTAAAATAAGTTCGAGTTATGGCACTGGCAGGTATATTGTGAGGCAAAGTTTATCCACAGTTAAAGCATTTAACAGCATTTGGAATGTGTGAAGTTTAGTGGGATTGAAAATTCACGTGTGCAGAAACATTATTGTTCAAAATTAAGCAAAAATGGATGATGTATTGCATGTTGGTAATTAATGTATAGTGTGTTCTGTCCTGTTATTCATTCTAAGCAGTAAAAAGCTACAGTGTTTCATATCCATTAGTATGGTTTTCCTGACATAGTACTAATGAACTAATGAACAGTGTAATCCTTAAGCATTTGAAAGAAGCTGTTGTGGAATAGAGGAAAGCTAGCTAGTATATGGGAATTGGCAATTTACCAAATATGGAGAGAGAAAAAAATCTCCCTTCACCATGGGATGGTTTGTTATATTGTTAGGAGAAGTGATTGGTTAGAGCAGGGCAGAGGTGCTGTATGATTGGTTGAGTGTTTAGAGGCTGAGGCAACATGCACAAATTTATCAGCTCTGACAGTTTCTGTTATCTTCCCACTCACTACGTTACTCTCGGCAACAAAATAAACAGAACGGGATTAAATGAGCCTAATTGCCCTGCGGGGAGGTATTTATGCACAGCATGTTCACCCCTTCACTCAGTTTCACAAATTGCACACCCTCTCTCCCACATAATGAAACAAAGAGAGATGATGACAGAATGACTCTTTCAGTAGTGACAATTTTATTGCCATCAGCAACCCCTAACTGTACCTGAGGGGTACAATCATCTCTCACTGCTCGCAGACCTACACACCCACACACACACATACACACAGTCTCATCTCTTTGACATGATCCTATAAGGTAAAAGGTCATAAGGTCATGGTGGGAAGCATATAATTTGATATCGATTGATCCATACATTTCACAAAAGAGTAAAGCAGGTAGGTCATAATGCTGCACTGTTGGCCGGCTTTTCTCAATGTGAGAGTTCTCAATGTTTGGCCTAGCTCTCTGAAAGAGAAAACAGCCATGTGGTGAAAAGAGATTAGTTTAAATTGCTCAAATAGCATTTAAGCTCTGTTTTGGTAAGAATACAGTGGTTAGTTTTAAAAGAACTCCAAAATAAAGCTTGTGACCCATTTTATGTTGTTGTGGTGTCTTATTTTTCTTTGCACAAGTCTTGTTCTTACTTTTCTCTCAGAGAACTCACTCAGTTTGCTCTGTTTTACATAATTATGTATCAATTTCCATGCCAAACACTGATGCGCTATATTCTGTATCATGTCTTCTTTTAATACAAATCCTCTTTTTTTGGTTAATTACTTAGGAATGTAACATTAAAGGCTGTTGTTAGAGTAGCGCACAGCAAAGCTAAAAAGACGTACAATTAGTAGACCTATAATGTTTAGTGCTTTATTATTTAGGGAATAGGGATGTGGGAAATTGATATACAGAGAACAAAGGGAATTGTGTTGAATGGGGGTGGGCCATATGACAAAAATATCATTATAATACATAAAGAGATTTCTACAATACATAATATGCATCAATATATACAGTGGTGTGAAAAAGTGTTTGCCCCCTTTCTCATTTCCTGTTCCTTTGCATGTTTGTCACACTTAAGTGTTTCGGAACATCAAACCA
>JAFFST010054231.1:144656-156694 GCA_022414735.1 Noturus placidus
CCTTGACTATTGTTTAAATTGGTTTGATGTTCCGAAACACTTAAGTGTGACAAACATGCAAAGGAACAGGAAATGAGGAAGGGGGCAAACACTTTTTCACACCACTGTATGTGTTGTTTGCAATTGTTTGATATCCATGAGAGCAGAGTATTTTAATGATTTTTTAAACAAAAGTTCCAAAGGTTAAACAATAAAGATATATTTTCACAGCCTTCTTTGCTCATATTTACCAAGGGTGCCAATATCAGTGGAGGGCACTGTATATTATAATTTATATATCGTCATATGCCTAGCCCTATTGTTAGGCTGTGTATTGTGCTGTGTATGGCAGAAATACAGTCATGGCTTAGTGAGTAATGTTCTGCTTTACTGATCAGAAGGTTATGAGATTAAATCCAAGCATCATCAAACTGCACTGTTGGGCCCTTGGTCTTAACACTCTCATTTTCTGACACTAGCAGCAATAGGCTGGACAAGTAAATTAAAAATAGATCTTAGCATCTGTTTTGAGAAAGAACGTATTCATACAACTTTATATTTATTTTAGGATATTTTAGTTTCATTTACTTTTTTTTACTTTGCATTGTTGACCTAACCAAAATTAGCCTATATTTAAATCTGTTCATCTGGAATTATATTTCTAATTTTCATTATAGACTTATATAGACTAGGCAAAACTCGTTCTTGGAGAGAAACGTTTTCTAGCCATTTGTGCTACTAATTTTATCTGTTTGTCAGCCTTGCCTACTGTGCCCTACTTTCCTGGAAATTAATATCAATGATATCCTGAAGTTGATTTATGTTTCTCTGTTTAATTAAAGTTGAAATGTTGCAAAAGGCTAATGATACTGGGGAATGTTTTAAAGTGGGAAAATCTTCCCAAGGTTTCTAGTGTGGTAATTGGGTATGTGTGGCTTTTATGTGTGCAGATGTGTGTTTGTGTTTGTGTTTGTGTGTGTGTGTGTGTGTGTGAGTGAGAGAGAGCGAGAGAGAGAGATTGATTGATTGAATGGGGAATCTCTCATTGGTTGACCTAGCACTCAATGACTCCTATATCTTTCCACAGGCGGGAAACACAGGGTCACCCGAATCTCATGCGCTCTGTTTCCTGTTCATTATAAGAGCTACTCTTATAATAACATGCACACACATACATGCAACATCTTTTCCTTTAAGTGTGTACTACATTTGCTCTCTCTTTGTATATAACAGCAGCCACACAAGTGATGCCATTTCCTGACATTATCAAAACAGTGCTGTGATTTAAATATTGAAATTATGATTACTATTACAATTATTCATCCAAGAACAAAATAGTTTTATTCTATTTTAAATTTAATTTTAAAATAAACAGAAAATAGTTTTTTAGTCTATATAACTGTTCTGTATTCTGTTCCTTAGTCAAATTAATTGATTTGTTAATCTTGTACCTTGCACTGTGTGCAACCATGGAGTTGAAAGATATGAAATTAAGCACTTGCGATTTACTGTACAAGATTCAATAAATAAATAAAAAGAAATCCAGCTAAACTCAGCAGTAGTGCTGGTCATGTTTAATGAATTGTCTTTGATATGATTAATTGTGCAGCCATAGATTCTGGTATTCGTGTCTTTACACAAGAAGAGATTTATCCAACATAACTCTATTTCTTTGTCTCTCTCTCTAGGGGCAGCTTTCTCAGGAACTGAATATCCTGTCTGATCGAGCTACTGAGGCCAAAGAGTTTCTTGTTCAGCTCAGAAACATGGTGCAGCACATACAGGTACTGTAATCAACACAAACAGATCGATGTGAGAGAAGAAACGAGTGGTGAGGGACATGAAATTAAACATGTAGTTGGGGAAGTAGTTATGGGAGAGGAAAAGTTTTTTTGTACCTGCATTTGGCCTGTATTCCTTTCTTTAATCTGCAGATCTGGTGTCACAATGTTCAGTGTGTGTGTGTGTGTGTGTGTGTGTGTGTGTGTGTGTGTGTGTGTGTGTGTGTGTGTGTGTGTGATCCACAGGAGAATGGAGTTGAATTTGAGGCATGCTTGGTGGCTCAGTGTGACGCGCTGATTGATGCTCTGAACCGCCGGAAAGCTCAGTTACTGGCCAGAGTGACCAAAGAGCATGAGCACAAACTCATGGTAAACACACTACCACATGTACACAAACTTTTATAGCTGTAATGCATGCCTTTATAGGAAATTTGTGCCTATATTAATCACTGATCAGTAATGTTTTATAAGACAACCAGCATCACTATTTAAAATGTTAGTGTTAGACCTGTGTTACAATGTGCTGAGATTATTTTGCTACAAGCATCTTATTCCTGTGAGATGTTTCATTTTGTCTTGTGCTGTGTGTGATGTGTTGAATTTTGCTGTGCCTTCTGTTCTGCGTGCGTGGAACACTGGGCGCCTGATGTTCGTGACTTGATTCAGCTGCAAAATGTGCACCCGACGTCGTCTGGCAGTGATTTTCAATTTGCAAAGATTGTAGCTCATCATGCGAACTGTGCTGTGCCTACTAAGTGAGGCACAGTTTGTACTTTTAAAAGCTGCTGTAAAATGGTGGAAAACATCAAGCATACAGTAATGTCTTTCGTGTCAGAATGGCGGGGCATCGATGCAGCTGTTAAGATATTAAGTCTGTCATTAAACCCTAATGAACTGTTTTAACCCTAATGAAAGGAAAATGCTGTGTACAGAATAAGCAGCTTCATATAAAACGTGTGCAACTAAACTGCTTAGTGGCATGGCAAATTTGAAAAAAAAAAGTGAAATAGGCAGTGTCCTTTGAGCGAGGTTGCCAGATCTGTGCAACAAAAGCAGCCCAAACGACCGTAATGAGTTTACTGAGATTCTAAATTGGTCTTTGGAATTATTTAACATTTTTAGTAATTAAAAAAATCAGCCTTTCCCAGCATTTCACAGTTCTGCTGTAAAACCGAGCACATGGCAACACTGCCCACACAGCTCTGAGCAACACACGTCGCTAATTTACACCTCTGTTAGGAAGCAGGCCAAATCAATCACCAAACCGGCTAGTGCTAATTTTCCAAAGTTTAATAGATCAGTCAAAATGTCAGCCACACTCTTCATTTCTTAATTTCTGTCCCCCCTCCACCCCACTAACCCACTATGCAATCCTCTCTCAAATGTGTATGTCTGAAGGAGAGAAGTGCACTTTGCATGAGCTCGGTGCATAAAAAGCACCTTTAGACTCCTACGCCTTTAGACTTCATACATTTTTAACACAACATGATTTTTCATGCAAAATGCGACTTAATTACACCTGAAACCAGGTGCAGGCAGGTTAGCACCTGACCTTGTGATTTCTCAGTAAAGTGTCTGAGGATGTGTTTTGTGTGGAGCTCAGAAGGCCTGAGAACTTCCAAACTATGAAGGAACAAGCCTTGTATTGCCTCAGGTCTCCATGGCACCATGGCTCTGTTGCTATGGTGACCAAAATGTTGGGTCTCTAGGATTGTGTAGTGGTTTAAGTGAGAGGAAGGAGCTACACACACACACACACACACACACACACACACACAAAACTAGTGTGATGCCAGCTGGAAGTCACGATTTCTATGAAGATGCAAGTTATCCATTATTATCGTTAGGGTATCCTCATGTTTATTTGAAAAAAAGGGTTTTCATATACACACACACACACAAACACACAAAAGGAAAACATGCATGTTGCTTACACGCAGAGGATGCAAATAGACTTTCCTTCTGTTGCTTAGCAACTCAGCCTCAGCACCAATGACAGCAGGAGAAAGAAACAGACTTATCAGAGTGATTTAGATAAATCTAGTGGCATTAGATTGAGAGAGAGAGAGAGAGAGAGAGAGAGAGAGAGAGAGAGAGAAAGTAATTACCAAGTGTATGCAATATCTTTTTTGAGTGGTGATAATGTTTCTTTTTTCCTCCATCATTTTCTGTCATTCTATTCCCTGATCTATCTATCTATCTATCTATCTATCTATCTATCTATCTATCTATCTATCTATCTATCTATCTATCTATCTATCTGTCTATCTATCTGTCTGTCTGTCTGTCTGTCTGTCTGTCTATCTGTCTGTCTGTCTGTCTACCTATCTGTCTGTCTGTCTATCTATCAGGTGGTACGTGATCAGATCTCTCACTGCACAGTGAAGTTGCGGCAGACGACAGGGCTGATGGAATATTGTCTCGAGGTCATCAAAGAAAATGACCCCAGCGGCTTCCTGCAGGTCACCTAGCATTCACCTGCACAAGATCCTTATACACAACACATTATTATACAAATCACACACACCGTGCTGCATTCAGGAACTGAAGTTTGCAAGATACCCCAATAGTCTCTGTATTCAGACTGTGATGGAAATTCATTCTTTGGGTTAATATTATTATTATATGTGCACAGTTCATACAACTAAGGTTGCTAGTTTTGTTTGTTTATTTATTTGTTTGTTTTTTGAGTGAGTTCTCAGGGAAAGCAGTGGGTGGAGTGGATGGAATCTACAGTAGCCAATTGCCGGTGTCTGTTAGCTCATAGAGAAGAGGGCTGTTAGTGTTTCCCTTCATGCATATTCAGATGCCCTGTGATTTTTTAAATTAGCAGCAGATCAAAAAGACGCTCTGACCTCACACATCTTGGGAAAAGTATATGCCCATTTATCGTACACGCTTTCCATTTTGTTTTTTTTTTTTTTGTTTTTTACAATTGCCAACAAGCAGAAATCACTATGAAGTTTTTTTTAAACACTATACAAATATAGATCTCCCTGTATAAACACAGATGTTGGCCAAACAATTCCTTGTTAGAGATGCATACCAATACTACAGCATGTATCAAAATACTACATTTCTTAGGAACACTAAACACTAAAAACAATAATTAACTGACATTATGAAACTGATCATTAAAACATTATTCTTATCAGTGACACACAATTGCTTTATAGGTATCTACCCATGCTCATAGTGAATTGATTAACCGAAGAACTTTGCCTGACCAGGCATGTGTACTTATGTGTGTGTGTGTGTGTGTGTGTGTGTGTGTGTGTGTGTGTAGATCTCTGATGCACTGATTCGTAGGGTGCATATGATTGAAAGTCAGTGGGGTAAGGGGACACTCACGCCACGTATGACCAGTGATTTTGACCTGACACTGGACAGCAGCCCATTACTACAGACCATCCACCAGCTTGACTTCGTACAGATGAAAGGTATCAATCATCATACAGTATCAGTGTGTGTGTGTGTGTGTGTGTGTGTGTGTGTGTGTGTGTGTGTGTGTGTGTGTGATTATATCTTTGAGTGTGGGGATGTATGTGTGTACTAATATGTGTGCGTGTGTGTGTGCGTGCAGTTCCAGCAGCTCCAATCCTGCAGCTGGAGGAGTGTTGTAGTCAGACGAATAGTGCCACTCTGTCTTGGAAACAGCCTCCTCTTTCCACCATCGTTGTGGAAGGCTACATACTAGAGCTGGATGATGGCAGTGGAGGGCAATTCAGAGTGAGTGTTATACGCCCACACACACACACGCACACACATACACACACACACGTACACACACACACATACACACACACACACCCATACACACATACACACACACATATACACAGACACATACAGACACATACACACACACACACTTACACACACATACATACAGACACCTGAGCATCCACACACACACATAATTTGAAAGATTATTTTTTTTAATGTTTTAGTCTTTCTGTCTGATACACATGTTGGCTCACTGCAGTATTCTATTTATACACTTTTAGTAGGCTGCCACACACACACACACACACAGGCACACACACACACACATGCTCCCTTTCTCCCTTTCTAAACAGGCCAAGCTCTTTTTTAGGCATCCAGGCCTTGTGTTCTCATTTCTGCTCCATTTTTTTACAAAGGATGACTAAGGAAATTCAGTCCTCTACACCATTACTCATGAACACTATGTCTTCAAAAGAGTCTTAATTAAGCCCCAAGTGTGAGCCCCACAGGAAATATTATGCATGTGAAGGGGGCATACCCTTCAGTACATAATGTGGTCTTACTCCTCAGGAAGTGTATGTTGGCCCGGAGACAATCTGCACAGTGGACGGCCTTCACTTCAATAGCACGTATAAATCTCGTGTTAAAGCCTTTAACTCCAGCGGAGTGGGGCAGTACAGCAAAACACTCGTCATGCAGACCTCTGAGAGTAAGTGATACCCCTCACTTGTGCTTCTTCACACACAAACAGCCACTTTTCCATTAGATATGCTTGGCTCTTGATAAGTACGGAAGCTGGATGGTGTTCAGTAAGTAGCAGCTAAACAACTCTGCATATATTTGAATAACATTGGAATCAAAAGTCTGCATTTTTGGCTCTTATTACCACTGTCGCACTCTTATGTTGACTATATGATATACGATACAGCCTTAAGAAACTGCTGTTATGAAGCCTTTATTAATGGAAGATTTCTTTTTTCCAGAAACATTCAAAGTTAATGATTTAGAATAATGCAGCCATTTAGGGTCATTTAGAATGATGCAGATAAGCTTGTGGTTCCTACTAGCTAACGTTCATGTTTATTCATGTGAGCCTTTCTGGGAAATGTAATCCTTTAAAGTCTGGATTATGCCTCAGCCGAAGTGTTTCAGAGAACCGCCCAGAATGAATATTCATTATACATTATGCAGGCTGTCCATCAAACAAAAGAGTCAGTGTAATAAGCTGAAAGCATGGTGCTTCGTTGTTGTCTGTTTAAACAAATTGCATCTTCTGCTAATTACACTTATAATAATAATTAAAAAAAAGAAGCTGCCGAACAAATAAGTTATAACCTCGTTCACCTTCAAAACCTGGGATATCAGAATGCATTCACAGTTAATGTACAGGTATTTAAACCTACAGCCTTCAAGCAATGCTTGAACACATTCACATGGATGTGACTTTCAATTAATGAAAGGATTTGAATTCAACCACTTAAGTGTATCTATCACACGTCTTCCCTAATTCAGCGCAATAGTGATTTCTAAGGAACTCCACTGAGTCTCATTCTGGTCAACTTCCATGTAATTCTTCTTGAGATTATGGCTTATATGCACATTTTAGCCTTTTCCTGCTTAACTGGTAAATGATAAATGGCGCACTTATATAGCGCTTTTATCCAAAGCGCTTTACACTGTGTCTCATTCACCCATTCACACACACACTCACACACCAATGGTAGCAGAGCTGCCATGCAAGGTGCTAGCTTGCCATCGGGGGCAACTTGGGGTTCAGTGTCTTGCCCAAGGACACTTCGGCATGTGGAGTCATCCGGGCCGGGATGACAATTAACTGCAGGCAAGGTTTCATGTAAAAGTGCATGTCGAAAATACATTTCCGAACACAATTCAAAA
The DNA here is from genome assembly GCA_022414735.1 of Noturus placidus. NCBI lineage: Eukaryota > Metazoa > Chordata > Actinopteri > Siluriformes > Ictaluridae > Noturus > Noturus placidus. The sequence goes on from JAFFST010054231.1 coordinate 152,039, forward strand.
TAAATTGGTCTGCCATCCCTACAAATGGACGCCATAAGAAGAAACACTTCAGCTTCAGGCTATTTGATATAAAAATGGCTTCAGTACTGGAAAATATAGTTAAAATGATAGCTTGAGGACTTGAATCTTCATCTGAACACAGTGTTTTCAAATGTGATTATCTGGTCAGAAATTCAGACTTACAGCTCAATGCCAATTTGAGCCCCTTACACTAATTCGCCCAGTATACAGTATATTCGGCTGTCCAGTCTGTGTTTGTTCTGTCATTTGCTTTGGAAAGTGACTTTTCCAAACTGACTGCCTGACCAAGCATAAATCTTGCATAAGTAGAATATTTAGTCACATTATTAACATTGGATAAAAAAAAAACATGCTAAATTAAAGTTGTACAATTATTTGAAAGGCTTTATGCAAGAGGCGATGTGTCACTGAACAGATCCAGCTGCTTTACCTCCCTCTCTCTCATACAATCCTCCTTTCTATCACTCTTTCTTTTTTCTTTCTTTCTTTATTTCTTTCTTTCTTTCTCAAACCGACCCCCTCTCCCTTTCATTCACCCTCTCCCTCCCCCCGCTCTCTGTCTCTTTCTCTCTCATCTCAGCTGGACTTGCCTCATGTGATATTAACACTCTAGCTACAGGTATGGATGGCTCTCTTAACCACAATCTGCCGCCTCCTTTTCCTCATCATTATTATAACCATACTCACCTGTACCCCTTCTGCTCCTGTGTTTTCAGTTGCTTCTGTTTGTATCTGTCTTCTGTTTATGTGTGTGTGTGTGTGTGTGTGTGTGTGTGTGTGTGTGTGTGTGTGTATGTGTAAGTAAGGTTGTACTGAAGTATTCTTATCATTAACAGTAGCCATTCAAATCCATCATTACTCATCTAGTGTAAATATACATAGAGTACATTAAGAAATAAGCCCTCAGTGACCAACACATAATGTGTGTGTCTATATGGCTTCTTCCTGCAGTTGCCTGGTTTACCTTTGACCCTGCGTCAGCCCATCCAGACATCATACTGTCTAATGACAACCTCACAGTCACATGTAACAGTTACGATGATCGTGTTGTAATGGGCAACACACCCTTCTCCCGTGGGGTGCATTACTGGGAAATGACCATAGATCGCTATGACAATCACCCGGACCCTGCATTTGGGATTGCCCGAGGTGATGTGCTGAAAGACGTAATGTTGGGAAAGGATGATAAAGCCTGGGCCATGTATGTGGACAACAACCGCTCCTGGTTCATGCACAACAACTCCCATACCAACAGGTACAGATACATGTATCTAGGAGATATGTAGCTTAGATGTGCATATTGAGCTATATTAGCTGTGAAGTTCCTTAAAAAATGTATGTCAGTTTTTATTAATTCATAGATTTAGCATCAGCATGCATTTAAATATTAATTAGCCCTTTAGATTATCCTTTTCATGCATAGTGTCCACACTTATGGATAAATTACCAAATCACTAGAGACTATTACTGTAGTTTAATATAAATCATTAACCTGATTTCTGTTGCTCTTGCCATTCTCAATGCAGCATATGTCTGGTCATTTTTACAAATGTTCTACACAAAATCCCAAAGTAAGTGAAAAAAAAATAATTTTTTGTCCCAGCCTCCAATGAACACCTTAGGTTTTTTACATATATTTTTTTTTTTTACCTCTGAAATCAGATGAATGATACAACACCCCTAAACTGTGTAAATGTAATGAATATTGCTATTTCTTATATTACTATTCATTTATTTTTATTCTATTTTGTTGAATTTTGGTTCATCAACAACATTTTTTTGTTTAAAAACACATTGGGGGACTTTATTTTTTTAGAATTTCAGGCATAATGTTTTGTCCTTTTTTCACATGGTATTCCTCATTGTATCACTCATGTGGTATTTAGAAAAATCTAAATTCATATGGCATGCAATATTACAGAATTAAAAACATCTAAAGAAGTAGGACATGGTTTTAAATAAATTGTGCATGAAAAAGAAATAATAACAGAGACAGAACAACACTAGGAACATGAAATTGTTCAACCATTAAATATGAGGTAAGACATAGGCCAAATTCCCTTATTCATTCATAACAATGTGTAAGACCAAGGAAAATAGCTGTGAAGTGCAGCAAAAGGTTGTTGAGCTTCAGAAAATGGGAAGTGGCTATAAGAAAATAACAAATGCATTGAAAATGCCCATTTCCACCATCAGGGCAATAATTGAGAAGTTCTAGTCAACTGAAAATGTTATGAATCAACCTGGAAGAAGATGTCTCAATCTATATCGTCTCAATCGACTGTGAAGAGGATAGTTAAAAATCTCCAAGGATCACAGCTGAAGAATTCAGAAGGTAGTTTCTCCTTGGGATCAGAAAGTCTCCAAAACTACAAGTCACTTACATCACCACAAGTTGTTTGGATAGGTTTTAAAAAAAAGCCTCTACTCTCATCCAAAAACAAACTCCAGCATCTTCAGTTTGCCAAACACTACTGGAACTTCAAATGGGATCGGCTTCTATGGTCAGATGAAACCAGAAGAGAGCGTTTTGTCAATAAACACCAGAGGTGGTTTTGGTGCACACAGAGAGGTAGCTATATGGAAAAGTACCTCATGCCCACGGTTAAATATGGTGGTGGCTCTTTTTGTTAGGATACATGGCATCATGAACTCTATCAAATTTCAACAGAAATTAAATGAAAACCTGACTGCTTCTGCCAGAAAGCTTAAAATGGCTGTGGTTATATCTTCCAGCAGGACAATGATCCAAAACATACATCAAAATCAACACAAAAATGGTTTACTGACCACAAAATCAAGGTCCTGCCATAATCCCAGTCCCCTGACTTGAAACCCATAGAAAACCTGTGGGGTGAACTGAAGAGGAGAGTCCACAAGTTTGAAGGATCTGGTGAGATGCAGGAATGGTCATCTGAGATGACTTTGCCATGTATTCTCCAACCTCATCATGCATTATAGGAGAAGACTCAGAGCTGTTATCTTGGCAAATGGAGGTAGCACAAAATATTGACTAAAAGGGTGCCAGTAATTGTTGCACATCTATATTTAACAAAGATCTTTTTTGATAAACCTATGTTGTGTTTGCAATTGTTTGATATCCATGAGAGCAGAGTATTTTTGTGAATTCTTTTTAACAAAAGATCAAAAGATTAAACAATAAAGACAGTTGTTCACAGCCTTCTTTGCTCATATTTACCAAGGGTGCCAATATTAGTGGAAGGCACTGTAGTAAATGGTCTGCACTTATATAGTGCTTTTTTAAACTTAGTTAAACAATGTGTATCTTAGTTCTACAATGCGCTGTACATTGTTTCTCATACAGCCATTCATACACTCACACACCAATGATAGCAGAGCTGCCATGCAAGGCGATAGCTTGCCATCAGGAGCAACTTGGGGTTCAGTGTCTTGCCTAAGGACACTTCCGCATGTGGGCCAGGAATCGAACCATCCAACAACCTGCCCAACAACCCGCTCTACCACCCACTCTACCACCGGAGCCACAGCCTCCCTGGAGATGTGCAACGTCACTGCTAGCCTCACTTGAAAATACAAACTTCATTTTCAAGGATCCTCAATGAATCTCATCATGACCCACATCAGTCATTAACAATGAACGACATTTCCCAACATTGTCAGCTAACAAACTACAGGCCATGTCACCTAATTCGTCACATGACCCATATTTTTATTCTCTGTTCTCTGATTACAAATCAATTACACCCATTCTTCACCACACTAATAGCTTTAAATAACCCAGACATTCTCCTCTTTAGTGCAAAGTCACTCCTGCTTTCTGCCAGTGATGATTCCAAGCCTTTGGTTCTGCTTGACATTCTGGTTTTGACTTTGTTCTGCCTGCTTTTCAGACTTGTCTGCTTTGATCATTTAAAAAAAACCCTGCATTTGCAGCCAAACCCTGTGCAATGTCCTGCCACTATGAAGTGCACTATGATATACTGAGAAATACTGAGCATGTGTAGTAATATGTGATGTAATACTGTATACAGTACATGTGTAGGAGTACCTAAAATATGTAGATATATATTGTAGTATCTGTGTAGTGCACTGTATACACAATATCCAGTCACAGAAAAAGTGCCTTTTAACTACTTATGTGTAATATAATTGTAGGGCTGCAACTAAGAATTATTTTGATAATCGATTAATCTGACTATTATTTCCTCGATTAATCGATAAGTTGGGTTAAAAGGCCAATTTTTTTTCTCAAAAAAAAAAAAACACATTCTGCCAGATGTTGTCCTTCAAACACTGAGCAAACTATAGGCTATGAAAAAGGTATTAAAGGTATCTATGTGGACTATGCTATACATTGTGCAAAGGATTTTTTTTTTAAATATTAACATTATATTTTGAAAAAAATAAAAAACAATTGATTGTCCACAAGCTTTAAAGCAGAAGTTAAATCACTATATTAAAAAACTATAATTTTTTTTTTAAAAAAAGCACAAACTAAGTGTGAACTGGTAAGAGGTTGAATATTCTGCAATAACACACACATTCACAGTAACATGTTAATTTATTCCTTAAAGGCATGACACTTCTTACAATTTATACACACACACACACATACACACATACACACACACACACACACACACACACACACAC
>JAFFST010054231.1:156800-168563 GCA_022414735.1 Noturus placidus
CAGGGTCCGGGGTTCGAGTCCCGCCAGGGCCATGTGTGTGCGGAGTTTGCATGTTCTCCCCGTGTGTCCGAGGTTTCCTCCCCCAGTCCAAAGACATGCATGGTAGGCTGATTGGCGTGTCTAAAGTGTCCGTAGTGTGTGAATGTGGGTATTAATGTGGGTGTGTATGTGATTGTGCCCTGCGATGGACTGGCACCCTGTCCAGGGTGTACCCCGCCTTGTGCCCGATGCTTCCTGGGATAGGCTCCAGGTTCCCCCGTGACCCTGAAAAGGAGTAAGCGGTTGAAGATGGATGGATGGATATATACAATTACAAGTTATAACCCCATTACAGTTACTGCTCTCATAAAACACAATTACTTTTGTTTCTAAATATAGCATCAAACCAGAGTTATTGTGATTCCTCTCTATTGCGCGCTGTTTGATTGACGCACATGCATGGACTAATGCATGCTAATTCGGTTAGGACGAGACTTGATGTAAAATGGAAATACTGGCATGAATTCCTAACATTTTACAAATAAGGATATAAAGGTGAAAATGTCATTTCTGCACTGACGAAAACATGTCTGGAACACATTAAACAGCACACGCATCTGTCGCAGCATGTGACATGACGAGCCACATTAATACACTTACTTTATTTGAGTTTATTTGAAGCGTTTAATATAAAACATTCTCATGTTTTGGACAACCTGGATTATCGATTATTATCGATTAGTTGTTGCAGCCCTATATAATTGTAATGTTTAATTATTTAATTTTTAATTTCTAATTAATTCGAATTTTTTTACATAATTGAAAATAACGTATGCCATAAATAACTTGCATTTATAAGCCTTTCCTACATCAGGTATTCAAGTTTTTTTTTTTAAGTGATGTTGCCTCTGAATATGTAATTATGAACAAAAAAATTCAAATAGTGATTATATAATGATAGTGACATTTATTATTTATTACACTATTGTAGTGATAGTGTGCATGTGAATTTCTTTATTTGTGATTTCTGAGTTCGGAATCTTTCTTTTTCTCTCAGAACGGATGGAGGAATTGGTAAGGGAGCGACAATAGGGGTTCTGTTGGATTTCACCAGGGGGATTCTGTTGTTTCTTATCAATGATGAGCAACAAGGTCCTGTGGCTTTTGACTCATTGGAAGGCCTTTACTACCCTGCCATCAGCCTCAACCGCAACGTTCAGGTAACGCAGAACCAACACACACAAAACATTTACATTACATTACCTTTATTCACTTAGCAGACGCTTTTATCCAAAGCGACTTACAAATGAGAGATACAAGCAAAGTGATATCAAGCAGGGAACAATACAAGTAGTGCTACTATACAAGATCTATTAATTGAGTACCAGAAGAAGCAACGTGCGCAGAGTAGAGGTGTAAGTGCTTTTTTTTTTTTTTTATGAGTTAGGTGTTGACGGAAGAGGTGGGTCTTTAGCTGTTTCTTGAAGATGGTGAGTGAGTCTGCAGTCCGGATTGAGGTTGGAAGTTCATTCCACCACTGAGGAACAATTAGTGTGAAGGTTTTGGAAAGCGACCTTGTGCCGCGCTGAGTAGGAACTACTAAACGTCGGTCGCTAATCGATCGCAGATTGCGTGTGGGAACGTAAGCCTTCAGCAGAGAGTTGAGGTAGGAGGGTGCTGTTCCAGACAGGCTCTTGTACGTGAGCATCAAGGCCTTGAATTTGATGCGGGCAGCTACAGGAAGCCAGTGGAGGGAGATGAACAGGGGTGTGACATGGGTTCTCTTTGGCTGGTTGAAGACCAGGCGTGCGAAACAATAACACGGTGTACAGGTTATTGAATAAACTGAGGAAAATTAAGAGCCTCTGTTGTTTCTGTGTGTGTGTGTGTGTGTGTGTGTGTGTGTTTGTGTAGGTAACTCTTCACACTGGACTTCCCATTCCAGACTTCTACACACTAGGAGAGTCGGACCCTTCAGGCTCCGTATGCTGAAGACCAACATAAGACACACACACACACACACGCACGCACACACACACACACACACACACACACACACACACATTGATGGATAAAAATTATACTGATATTCAGTTCTCAGCTGTTTATGTGATATTCTGGGTTGGTTTATGACATCAGTGCTTTTTAAGAAGCTTAGCTGCTAGTTCCAGCCATTCAAATTAAATTACTTTATTTTGTGACAAACAGAGGCAGCAGGAGAGCAAAATGCTACTGTACACTTCCATTTGTAATCTCAGTTTAGAGGAAACACTGATTAAAAAATGTTGATTTTTTCCCTCCCACAGAACGCTGCCATTATGCTACCAAGTTCAAGCTTCCCTCTCATTACTCCTCCTCTAATCTACTTCATTTAATCATTGATCGCTTGATCAGATAGAAGAGGAAAATCAGCATGGTGTCATGCCTGCAAATTCATAACGATATGCACAACTCAATTTATATGAAAGGGAACAGTGAGTAGCATTTCCACTTTGTAGCTCCAGTGTCCCTGGTTTGAACCTGAGCTTGGGTTACTGTCTGTGTGGAGTTTTGTATGATCTGAAGTTTCCTGCACCTCCCCAAAACATGCCGGTTGGTAGATTGGCTACTCTAAATTACCCAAGGTATATGTACATCCATCCATGGCGTATTTCTGGCTTGTTCCTGGGGGATACACCATGGCCCACGCTTACTGACGATGAATGAATTAATGAATTTATATGAAAAGTTGCAACTGCCCCCTGCTGGACAAGGTTAGAGTTAGTAGCATTTCTACATTTTCTTATAACTTCATTAATATGATCATCTACATCACCATCACTTCAAATCTGTATTAAAAAAATTCCAGGTTCAAAAGATTTTTATTTGAGGCATAACAGCCCAAATATTGTGCTAACTAATAACAACCAAGAATAATTCCTTATGTTCATTATTATTATTATTATTATTATTATTATTATTATTATTATTATTATTATTATTATTTCTATTATAGTTGGTGCTAAAGCATTAAGACATGGCTCTGGTCCTATAAGCCTATAAACTACAGAGTCCAGGCAGATTTTATACTTATTATTATTATTATTGATGATATATTACTGATCTGTGCAAAAGTGAATATGTGCAGAGATAAATTATGAATCTGTAGAGGTTATACAATGCAGTTTATCATTATAATTGGACTATGTGCAGTCAGTTCAGTATAATGTGTTAAATGGAAAATTCACACACTGACTAAAATGTCTGTGTGGAATTTACTGCGCTTTCTTTTTTGTAGAAAGCTGAGAAATTTTAGGGCATTTTGTCCTCACAAACTACAAACTCATACTACACGTACTGCACTCTATTTACAAAAAAAATGCTAACTGTAATCAGTGATTGGAAAATAAACACTTAAACTTTAAGGTGTAAACAATAATCCTTTATTATAACTTGACGTTATACTGAATCATTCTCATGAAGTTCAATGACGAGAGTGTCAGTATAGTCATTTAACAGGAATGAAGAGGCACTGAGATGTCTCTCACTCATACGCGCGCACACACACGCACACACACAGGCACAGCATGAACACTCACTCCACATCAAGCCCCCCTTCTGGTCAACACACATAATGAGCAGCAGTACACACACACACACACACACATTTCTCTTTCTCTGTCCCCTCCGTTTGTTACTGCCTCAGAGCTGAACAGGCGAATCACTAATACTTATTGAAAAACTGGTGCTGCTTCTCTTTATATGTCTGAAAATTACAGTACTATATATAGATAGACTGATATATTTGTGTTATTACCTGCAATATAAAAAAAGCACAGCTTTAAATAAAAAAAAATGGTAATTCATACCGGCAATATGTTTTATGTTCTAGAAATGCTAGACTTTGTGGATGTTTGCGTGGCTCCATGTCATTAGATGTGGTGCAATGAAATAGCTGCCTTTATTTGCATCACCAGACATGTGTAGCCTACTTTCAAAATAAATTCCTGAGCCTGTTTGTCAACTGACTGATACAAGGATACTCCTCGAACTGATAAAGTGCGGTTTTGTTGTGTTGTATGAAAAGAATTGTGTACACAGCAAAATAAAAAGACACACAAAAAACCAAGCTTGAACACCTACAGAATTGCATGAACATCTATAATGCTGAAATAAATCTTACAGTGTTCATTTGAGGTGAGAAGGAAGACAAATGAATGCTGTAGGAGTGTAAACACTGTAGGGCTTCAATCAACACCTATTTTGCTGTGTAAGGAGCCAAAAGTGTGGGTCTATGACTGTACAGGGGATTTTTATTTTCTTTATCATAAAGTAATCCCTAATGTGAACAATAATTTATTACTTTATTAATATTATTATTATCATCATTATTATTATTATTATTATTATTATTATCTGCGCTTGGTGCATTCTGTAACTGTACACTATATTCAATAAATGGGTTGAGTCAAGTGAAAAAATGTCTGTTCTTTTATACTGTCCCTCATGTGAATGACCAATGAGAGAGCATGAGGCCTGAACCACCTCTGTCTATTTAACTTAGACTAAAGTTCAGATCAAAGAACTCCACAGATCATATCAGTTTGTTCCAGAATTGCAGACCCTCAGCATGGCCACTCCGCTCACTGACCAGGAGAAACGCAAGCAGATCAGCATCCGCGGGATCGTCGGGGTGGAAAATGTTGCAGAGCTGAAAAAGGGCTTCAATCGCCACTTGCATTTCACTCTGGTGAAGGACAGGAATGTGGCCACACCGCTTGATTATTATTACGCCTTGGCACACACGGTGAGGGATCACCTGGTGGGTCGCTGGATCCGAACACAGCAGTTCTACTATGAGAAGGACCCAAAGGTGAGTTCACAGGAGACCTGTGTAAGGTTTTTAGTCTGAAATTATAAATGAGGAGGATAAAACTCTCCTGATTATCTTACTCCAGCTCCTTTATATGGTGCTGTTCAACCTGTGATTGAAGTACAGTATAAAAGTAGGAAGGATGGCGATTATACCAAGAAAACTGAGTAGATATTTTAACCAAGAAAACCCAAAGGATCTAAAATAAAAAGAAAAATGGATGGTCGGTTCAATTTATTAACCTGTCAGGGACCAACATTTCTACTGGTAATGCAGTGTCCTTGGCTTTGTCTGAAACCAACGACCTTTCCTGTAAATGGTAAACTATTATAAACAAGGGTGCCAGGAAAGATTCTCCATAGAGGAGCTATTTTTGGTTTACTTGAAGACCTCCTGATTCTTTTAAAGACTTTATTTCTATAGTGTTCATCAAATATGTAGATGAAAAGGAGTTCAATATCACAAAATTCTAAAGATGTAATATCTAGGTTGAAATTCCAGCAATACAGAAGCGCAAGACTCCTGAGGCACATGGTAATCTTTGTATATATGGTTAATAAAGGTGAAGCAAATTTGATCATACTTCATGTTGCTGTGTACGTCAATTTATTACAATTCAATAGAACAAATCTTCTATTATATTCTTTGTATTGTTTTTAAGCTTGGGTTTAAGTTGAATATTTGCAGTTTGTAGGTTCAACTAGCAGTGAGATAGATCTATATTTCAAACTAAAAAAGCCAGTACAAGTGCATATTCTTTTTTGGTTTTATATTTTTTATTGACTCTCATACACTTTTCAGAGTACAACAAAATATATCAATACAGAATCAACATTTTTACCCCAATAACAGCCCCTCCCAACCCGTCCAGGAATGTTTACATATGATTCATTTACTTATGATTCATGTACGTGTAATTCAATTACATACAAGGACAAGTGCATATTCTAATGTTTTTGTGTATTTCTGGATAAATTATAATACTATGTACACATATAAACATGTATATCATGTATATAAATGCACAGCACATCATTTATTTTTATACATAGTGCATGTGGTTTTATTTCCCACATGATCACATATGATGTTACGTCTGTTTACTTGAATTCACATCTGCAGTTTCAGAGCACAGGATGGTGAAATATGCCTTCATATCTTTTTCACATGGTCACATATTACTCACATTATCACGTCAAATACATTGTTTAAAAAAAGTCAAATGTATATGTATTTCTGCAAGAAGATGGGCAGTCTGATTTTTATTTATTTGTTTTTATTTTGTATATTATAAATATTTGTTTTTTAACATAACCGATTCAGGTTATTGAGATCTTGAATTTGTCACAGATCAAGCTGGTTAAATTATAAAACTGGGAGATTCACTTGGGAAATCAGTTAAGGGAGATTAACTTGTTTTCATAACTAATTAAATGCAGATCTGTTTCAGATACAGACATTGCCAAGATTAATCATGCTCAGTTTATTACACCTTTCCTGTGCTGTTCTGTTTACTGGATGCGCACTCATTTTGAAACATGTGTTACAGCGTGTGTATTACCTCTCCCTGGAGTTCTATATGGGCAGAGCTCTACAGAACACCATGATCAATTTAGGACTGCAGAACGCCTGTGATGAGGCCATCTATCAAGTAAGAATGTGTGACAAGAAGAGAAAGAGAGCACTGATTACTTGTTTACTGAACTGAGTACACTCAGTATATCTGATTTCTATGATCTAGAATGGGCTAAAGTGTTTACTTTACTCTCTCTCATCTTAGTTGGGCTTGGACATGGAGGATTTGGAGGATATGGAGGAGGACGCAGGATTAGGGAATGGAGGACTAGGCCGACTGGCAGGTCTTACAGTTTTTCAGATTTCTGCCTCAATCTGCCATTCTTCCTTTCGCTGCCCTTCTGTGTCTCCTGCTGCTCTTGTTCCTCTTAGTCCCCACAAGGCTTTAGCAGTGTCTGTTACTGCAAATGTCATTTTTGTTAATGTGAAGTGTGAGCAGAACAGGCAGCTCCAAGCCAGAATGGGAATTTAACAGCCCTAGAAATATGTAGTACAAACACAACACACAGAAAAATGTTTTTCAGGACATCGTGATATCACATGAACATTTTATTGTTGCTCTATGGTTCTCTCTATGCAATCCAGTCACAACAACAGACTATAAACCAGTCAGAAGTCTCAGCTGGAGCGTGATTAGTTCAACTGACCACAGAGTTAAACACCTGATTCTCACACTTTAGTGCTGAGAGGCAAAGCAAGTTCACACTTGTTCAAACTCAGTTATCTGATGTTCTTCATGCCTATGTGTATGTGTTTATGTTTTCATGTTTATAGCATGTTTTCTGGACTCTATGGCAACTCTGGGCTTAGCCGCATATGGTTATGGGATCCGTTACGAGTATGGGATCTTCAATCAGAAAATCAAAGATGGCTGGCAGGTAAATAACCAGATTGAAAAGCTGCTATGACTATCATATCATATCATATCATATCATGTATTTACTCTATCTGAGTGTTTGTCAATCAACTAGAGACTATGGAGCTGGCAGCTCTCAAAGGGACACTCGAGCTGTTTATACGACTCACACAAATAGGTTTTTGATTGCTATCAAAGAAAGGTAAAATAAAACATTTTTTAAAGTAATATAAACCATAAAAGAAAGTAAGAGTTATGATTAATTTGAAGGCACTGAATGTACAAAAATTGGCACTGCAGTGATTTTGCCAGTTATTCTTCAGAAACGTAGTTGTAAGTATGTGACCGAACATGTATTTTTTTAATCATAAAAATATAAGAGCCTTTTAGGTTCCAATATTACAAGAGTAATGGGGATGTGGGTATGTGGGTGATTTCAGTTTACATGTTAACACAATATTATACCAACAATTTGTCAGTTAGAAACAAAGTAGACCCAGAGCAAAAGTGCACATGAGATTAGATTGTGTCTGTGGCATTGTAGTCAGCTTGATCACTGGTCAACTCACTACTCATGACTAATGACAAACCACCAAAACAGCTCATTAGAAACTATTTTTAACTTGAACTGTTTGAAACATGGGTCTGTTATGAAGATGTAGGTCATGCTCCAATCTTCCATGCACAATTTCTTTCTCTCTCTCTCTCTCTCTCTCTCTCTCTCTCTCTCTCTCTCTCTCTCTCTCTCTTATCTCTTACACTGTATGTGTGTCAGGAGTGTAACCTGTGTGTGTGCATGGGGTGCACAGGGTTCATGCTGCTGATAGCAGGGAACCAATAGAAATTTCAGACTGACATGTGTCAGAACTGCAAACACACACTTGGACTTTAAACAGCAGAAACCTAATCACACACATACAGAGATATTGTGAAAGGCATTATGAATCTGTAGATATTTTTCTTGGGTATTTTTACTGCTATTGTGGTGTATATAATTATTCTTAATTTTATATTCCAGCTACATATTAACAGATATATTAAAGGCATTTGATTCAATGTCTTGTGCATTAGGTGGAGGAAGCTGATGATTGGCTGAGGTATGGAAACCCGTGGGAGAAGGCCCGCCCTGAGTACATGCTGCCAGTGCATTTTTATGGACGAGTAGAGGAGACTGAGGAAGGATCTAAATGGGTTGATACACAGGTATCCTCTTACAAACAGCACACTGGCACCAACAATATATGATCTATCAGTGGATGTCAATTAACCTCTAGCTATTTCTTTTTAGTAAAACTTACTTTTCCAGCAAATTCATAATTACCTAATTTTTTTTCTTAAAATGGTACATTTACTCATTTTAAACATTTGATATGTTTTCTATGTCATATTGTGAATAACATATGGGTTTATGAGATTTGCAAATCATTGCAATCTGTTTTAATTGACATTTATATACATTTTACACAGTGTCCCAACTTTTGGAATTGGGCTTGTATATAGTTATATAGCTGGAAGTACTGTATGAGTGTGTTGTCATCTTTTAGGTGGTACTGGCTATGCCCTATGACACACCCATCCCTGGCTACATGAACAACACTGTAAACACAATGCGGCTGTGGTCTGCACGAGCTCCCAATGACTTCAACCTTCGAGACTGTGGGTGATCAGTCATGCATATATATATATATGTGCTCTGTTCAATAACACACTCAGGTTTCATGTGTATTTATTCTATCCTCAGTCAATCTTGGGGATTACATCCAGGCTGTTTTGGATCGGAACCTGGCTGAGAACATTTCCAGAGTACTCTACCCCAATGACAATGTGTGTCCTGCTTATCCACTCCTTATAGTGTGGTATTACTCCTAGGACTAGTTCTTCTGAACCAAACTGCAAATCCCAATGACTAAGTGCAAATCCCAATGACTGTGGTGGTAAAAATCCATGGCATTTTGTTGTCCTGTAGTTTTTTGAAGGTAAAGAACTGCGACTGAAGCAGGAGTACTTTGTGGTGGCAGCGACTCTACAGGATGTGATTCGACGCTTTAAGACCTCGAAAAAGAATAGCTCTGTCCCCCTGTCTTTCGAGAGCTTTCCTGAGAAGGTTTGTCTAACACTGGTGCTGGAGCGGGGAAAGCCATTGGGGTTTGTTTTTTTAAGAGTTTACACACTTTTGTACAATCTAGATTAGTGCTTAAACCAATTTAAAAATGGAAATTGATATTCATTCACTTTGGTAACAGAATTAAAACATCTTTCAAGCTAACAAACCAATCCGATCAGGGAAAAAGCTGTCTATAATTTCTGCTTTAGAAATAAAAGAATTCAATCATTTGGAAAATATGCCAAAACCAGATGGTGTTTCTTGTAGTGTTTATCATTATTCAGCATGATAAATTGTTAAAGCGATTTATGGTTGAGTTCAGCTGCCTTTCATTGTAAAACCTACATAATATATATGCCAACACTTATACATTTTATTATTCATAATGATTTCCACCCTACCATCCATCATCCCCTCACTTGTGATGTTCTGGCGCCTGTGCTGTGAAAGATTTCCTGCCATCACACTTTTCTACCCACGTACCATCTGAACTATTGTAACTCAATCTGGTTTCTGAAAACAACATTGTTACAACATTGTGTGTATGTGTATCTGTGCCTTAGGTGGCCATCCAACTGAATGACACACACCCTGCCATGGCCATCCCTGAGCTAATGAGGATCTTTGTGGACATTGAGAAGTTGGACTGGGACACAGTGAGAGATACACACCTATATAAATGTTAACAAGGCCTTCATCTTATAGTTGTTCAAATGTACATTACATTAGTTTGCAGACACTTATATATAGAGAAACTTACAGAAGTTCTTTGTAGTCTCCATAAAAAAACATATCCCCATGCTAATACAAATAGATTATGATCTAGGATAAAGAATACTATCAAGCTAAATACCTGTTAGAACAAGGTTAGTACAGAAAGAAAAATTCAGTAGTCAAAGGATTTTTTTTTTAAACATTTTCTAAATTTGCTTAATAAATAGGTAGATTTTCAGTCTTCATTTGAAGAAGCTTGTATAACAGTGTACATTTGCTGTCCCCTTAAAATAACTCAATACACAGCCATAAGTGAAAATGTCCAAATTGGGCCCAAAGTGTCAACATTTTGTTTGGCCATCATTATTTTCCAGCACTGCCTTAACCCTCTTGGGCATGGAGTTCACCAGAGCTTCACAGTTTACCACTGGAGTCCTTTTCCACTCCTCCATGACGACATTACGGAGCTGATGGATGTTAGAGACCTTGTGCTCCTCCACCTTCCGTTTGAGGATGCCCCACAGCTGCTCAATAGGGTTTTGTCCATCACCTTCACCCTCAGCTTCTTTAGCAAGGCAGTGGTCGTCTTGGAGATGTGTTTGGGGTTGTTATCATGCTTAAATACTGCCCTGCGGCCCAGTCTCCGAAGGGAGAGGATCATGCTCTGCTTCCGTATGTCACAGTGCTGGTATTCATGTTGGTATTCATGGTTCCCTCAATGAAATGTAGTTCCCCAGTGCCGTCAGCACTCATGCAGCCCCAGACCATGACACTCCCACCACCATGCTTGACTGTAGGCAAGACACACTTGTCTTTGTACACCCCCCCCCCCACTTGACACCATCTGAACCAAATAAGTTTATCTTGGTCTCATCAGACCACAGGACATGGTTCCAGTAATCCATGTCCTTAGTCTGCTTGTCTTCAGCAAACTGTTTGTGGGCTTTCTTGTGCATCATCTTTAGAAGAGGCTTCCTTCTGAGATGACAGCCATGCAGACCAATTTGATGTAGTGTGCGTATGGTCTGAGCACTGACAGGCTGACACCCCACCCCTTCAACCTCTGCAGCAATGCTGGTAGCACTCTTGCGTCTATTTCCCAAAGACAACCTCTGGATATGACGCTGAGCAGGTGCACTCAACTTCTTTGGTCGACCATGGCGAGGCCTGTTCTGAGTGGAACCTGTCCAGTTAAACCGCTGTATGGTCTTGGCCACCATGCTGCAGCTCAGTGTCAGGGTCTTGGCAATCTTCTTATAGCCTAGGCCATCTTTATGTAGAGCAACAATTCAGAGAGTTCTTTGCCATGAGGTGCCATGTTGAACTTCCAGTGACCAGTATGAGGGAGTGTGAGAGCGATGACACCAAATTTAACACTGCTCCCCATTCACACCTGAGACCTCTGAACACTAACAAGTCACATGACACCGGGAAGGGAAAATGTCTAATTGGACCCAATTTGGACATTTTCACTTAGGGGTGTACTCACTTTTGTTGCCAGCGGTTTAGACATTAATGGCTGTGTGTGGAATTATTTTTAGGGGACAGCAAATTTACACTGTTACACAAGCTGTACAATCACTACATTGTAGTGAAGTGTCATTTCTTCAGTGTAGTCACATGAAAAGATATAATAAAATATTTACAAAAATGTGAGGGGTGTACTCACTTTTGCAAGATACT
>JAFFST010054231.1:172289-198028 GCA_022414735.1 Noturus placidus
CTTTGAAAGGCTGACTTCATGTGTGAGATTAAGGGTGTGAAATTCGCAGCCATTAATGCAGAATAGGAATGAGTGACGTTAACTCCAAGATATTTGAATTTTGAGTGCTCCAAGCGAAAAGGTATTTCAGTCTGTTTTATCTTTTGGCCAGTTTGGTTTATGGGTAAACATTCACTATTCGGTTGGTTCAGTCTTAACATGAAGTTCAGTTGTCAGTCTTAACATGACAATATTTGATTGATGTAAGGCCTAACCTCATCGTGATCTCACTGTGATGTGAGAGGATACTAGATGACAAGGAACCAATTAAATAATCTTTAGTAACATAAAAGAGGGAAAGAGTAGCTACCAAATTAGAAAAGAAAACAAAAACATAATCATGTAATGGTTATGCCTAAATCACCATTGTACTACATTACCCATCAGCCCCAGCATGTCACATGAAAATGTCACATGTTTTCAATCACTCAGCTGTGTCTTATTTCACCATGATTAGCATCATTATTTAAGTTCCTGTGTTTTAGCTTCTCATTGTCAAGTTTCTATTGTGTTCAAGTGGGCCACAGTTCTGTGTATTACCTGGATGTTTTTGCCTCGTATTCTCGGTTCTTGTTTTGTTTTCACGATTTTGGTTATCTAGCTGCACCTTACTTAAATAAAATCTGCACGTGCATCTGCCTTTATCTACAATATGTGATATCATAAGAATATTTTCAAATGTAAATTCAAGTTTGACTAAAAAGTATCCTTATTAATACAGACCTTGTATTGTAAGTATGATTCATTCAGAGTGAACGATGAACGAAACTCTTCCAAATTCTGACAGAAACGCATGTTACTATTCTTATAGTTGACTAATGTGTACCTGTTCCTTAAGGGCAGTGAAACTCTTTTGTTGTGTTTCTATGTAGGTGATCGGAGAAGACTATGTAAAAAACCTGATGCAGTTACGGAATCTGAATGATCTGGTGGATGATAATGTATTTATCAGAGACATAGCTAAAGTCAAACAGGTTTGGATACACACCATGACCATTCATAACTATTATACACCTCGGGCTGCATGTACAACCTGCAAAAAATTATTGATAATCTTTGTGTGTGTGATCAGGACAACAAGCGGAAGTTTGCACAGTACTTGGAGAGAGAGTACAAAGTGAGGATAAACCCTGCCTCTATGTTTGACGTTCAAGTGAAAAGAATTCATGAGTACAAACGACAGCTCCTCAACTGCCTTCACATCATCACTATGTACAACCGTACGTACATGCATGCATTAACACACTCATCAACTGCTTCCAATATAGGTACAGTCATTGATTTGCACATAAATGTTTGTGTCCTGATTCCTAAGCTCTGTGTAATCACGAAATGTAAAAGTGCACACACGGTATTCTAGTGGAAATATCAGGTACATAATAGATGTGATGCTCAAATGGGTTCTGTGATGATGTTCTGTTTCTTTTCAGGCATTAAGACCAGACCAGCAGCACCATTTGTACCACGCACTGTGATTATCGGTGGCAAGGTGACATACAATTTAATACTCAGAAAAAATATTCATTGATGTCTCAGTACTGGAAAGAAAATCTTTCCTTCAGGTGGGAAGCTGCTCAACAAAACAAGCCAGTTTCCTCTTGGTTTCCCTGATATACACCTGACTGCATCTCTTGCAGGAGAGACTGAAGACTCCTGCAGTGATGTATCAGTCATGCAATACATTTTTTTTTTTTAAATAGACACTTTAGTACACCTCAATAAATAATAATAATAATAAAAACATAAGTAGGCCTATAAATAATTCACTAGGACAGAACCTAATGTGTTCTGTCAGTGGAAAGTTTTAAAATGCTCTGGAAGTATATTCCCATTGATGTTTTAATTTTTTTTAGTACACCTGGGTGACTAGGAATAAGAATTTTTTCAACTGTGACTTCCTCTTTCAAAGGGGTAAAAATATGAGATAACACATGGGCCAAATTCCCTTAGTCATTCATAGCAATGGGTAATACCAATGAATACAGCTGTGACGGGCGGCAAAGGTTTGTTGAGCTTCATAAAATTAGAAGTGGCTATAAGAAAATAGCACAAACACAAAATGCCCATTCCATTTCCATCATCAGGGCAATAATTAAGAAGTTCCAGTCAACTGGGAATGTTATAAATCGACCTGGAAGATAACCTCCGGATAAATTTGTACAATAAAGACAATTTTCAAAGCCATCTTTGCTCATATTTACCAAGGGTGCTAATATTAGTGGAGTATGTCTTTGTGTGTACATAGGCTGCACCTGGATATCACATGGCTAAGATGATCATTAAGCTCATCACCACTGTTGCAGATGTGATCAATAATGACCCCATTATTGGTAACAAGCTGAAGGTCATTTATCTGGAGAACTACAGAGTGTCTCTGGCAGAGAA
The DNA here is from genome assembly GCA_022414735.1 of Noturus placidus. Classification (NCBI taxonomy): domain Eukaryota; kingdom Metazoa; phylum Chordata; class Actinopteri; order Siluriformes; family Ictaluridae; genus Noturus; species Noturus placidus. Next base: position 174,714 of record JAFFST010054231.1, read on the forward strand.
AGGTAAATGCACACATAAAAGTTAAGTGGGAATTTAAAACCACCTCGTGCCCACTACACAGGGACGGGCAGTATTTAAATACATTTGCATTGTATTATATTTTGTCATTTAATAGAGATCCTATAGAAAACTATACGTAATACCTTATTTTAATTTAATTTTTATATGTAATAATTTAAGTATGCTAACTTTCCTTACTCTGATTGTTAACTTAGCCCTGTGTGTGCGCGTGTGTGTGCGTGTGTGCATGTGTGTGCGTGTGTGTTTGTTCAGTAATCCCTGCAACAGACCTCTCTGAGCAGATCTCCACTGCAGGCACAGAGGCATCAGGCACAGGGAACATGAAGTTCATGCTGAATGGCGCTCTGACTATCGGCACCATGGATGGGGCCAACGTAGAGATGGCAGAGGAAGCCGGCCATGAAAACCTCTTCATTTTTGGCATGAGTGTGGAGGAAGTGGCAGCCTTGGACCAGAAGGGGTATTGAGAGAGGGAGATTAAGTAGGAGATTCAATGGCCTTTGTGAAGAGACATGATCTTATTCTGTGTCTGTGTGTTTTTTATGTAGGTATGATGCAATGCAGTACTATAAGAGCATCCCAGAACTAAAACAAGTCATTAACCAGATTAAAAGTGGCTACTTCTCACCCGACCAACCAGAAATGTTCAGTGACATCCTCAACATGCTCTTCAACCATGATCGGTACATCATATATTCATCATATATTATATATACAAATCATACATATACACACATCAGATTCATTACACCCAAAACCCCCACACACTGCTATATAATTAATGCCTTCATTAATTTACTTCAGTGTCATTGTAAATGTTAAATATCTTTCAGCTTTAAGGTCTTTGCTGACTATGAGTCCTATGTTAGATGTCAGGAAAGAGTCAGTGCTCTGTATGAGGTAACAACACACACTCACCAAAACTTCTCCAATATATATACACCATTCTAGATTCACAGCTTTAAACATCATAAATATAATTTTGTCTATGTCTACATCTATAACTGCATTTGTGCGTGTGTGTGTGTGTTAGGATCAGAAACAGTGGACACAGATGGTAATTAAGAACATTGCTGCTTCTGGAAAATTCTCCAGCGACCGCACAATCACAGAATATGCCACTGAGATCTGGGGGGTGGAGCCAACTGACCTGAAGATCCCGCCTCCCAACGAGCCACGAGAAGCGATCGAAGAAACCGTGCAGGCGCTCCGCAAGATCTGACCGCAGACATTATGTTTCATATAGTGATTTACTGTTAAAATATACAGTATATGCTCACTGTATACAGTACATCTCTTACTGGTCATTGATGTTTTTAGATTTTTAACGTGTTTAACCCTCTGTATTGAAAACAGGTTTAAAATACAGTGCAAAATGCATTTCAAAGCTAAAAGTTATTTTTTACCCCCCTTTTTTCCTAAATGAGATTTTTCTTAGACCCATTTTATTCCGGGCCATAAATTGGTCACAAATTGATTTTGGTCTAAAAGTTCCAAAATGGATTAAATTCATTATTTTCCTCAAAATTCTACAAGCAATACCCCATAATGAAAACATGAAAGAAGTTTGTTTGAAATCTTTGCAAATGTATAAAAAAAAAAAAAAAAATTTTAAAAAAAAGCACATGTACATAAGTATTCACAGCCTTTGCTCAATACTTTGTTGAAGCACCTTTGGCACCAATTACAGCCTCAAGTCTTTTTGAGAATGATGCTGCAAGCTTGGCACACCTATTTTTGGGCAGTTTCTCCCATTCTTCTTTGCAGGGCCTCTCAAGCTCCATCAGGTTGGATGGGGAGCATCTCTCCAGAGATGTTCAATCGGGTTCAAGTCTGGGCTCTGGCTGGGACACTCAAGGACATTCACAGAGTTGTCCTGTGGATACTCCTTCATTATCTTAGCTGTGTGCTTAGGTTTGTTGTCCTGTTGGAAAATAAACCTTCACCCCAGTCTGAGGTCCAGAGTGCTCTGAAGCAGCTTTTAATCAAGGATGTGTCTGTACATTGTTGCATTCATCTTTCCCTCAATCCTGACTAGTTTCCCAGTTCCTGAAAAAAACATCCCCACAGCATGATGCTGTCGCCACCATGCTTTACTGTAGGGATGGTATTGGTCAGGTGATGAGTGCTGCCTGTAACATAACAAAATGGGTAAATAGTGAAGCGCTGTGAATACTTTCCAGATGCACTGTATGATAGTGCATTGGTGTGCTCCTTAAGGATAATTCCCAGTTCCATTCCATAGCATGAAATGTCCATTGTACTGCATAAGGTTAGTGTAATTCTGAAGCCCTGAATCAGATGCACATACACACACACTGTCTGTTTCGTGCAGATGCTAAAATTTTAACAAAGAGGCTATAAACCCACTGAGGCAAAACACTGAGGATGCAGCAGAACATCAAACACGCACTGTACCGCTATACTATGCTGTAACACTAGTACTGCTGTGGTTTATCTCACTCTCATACTAAAAACTATACTCATGATAGGAACCCATACTGGAGTCACTGGGGAAGTGTCTACTGTGGTCTACTCCTGGTTACTTCGTAGGATCTCAGAATTTAAGAAATCTAATCTAAGTGTATCTAATAATTACTGTGTATTTTATAATTACTATGAGTCATTTGGGGAGAGCTTATATGGAATGAATGGCATTAAAACTTAAGGATTATTCTTATATACTCTTTAATACGCTCCTCACATTTTAACGAGTTTTTACATATTACATATTAGTGATTACAGCATAGTGAAATTCTTTTCAGACCACAGTATGTTAGGAAGTGGGGTCAGGGTGCAGGGTCAGCCATGACACAGCACCCCTGGAGCAGAGAGGGTTAAGGGTTTGCTGGAGCTTGAACCCCTGACATTCTTATCAGTAACCCAGAGCCTTAACCACCAAACCACCACCCCCACCAAGCCCTCAAACATTGAATAAATTTGCCATTCGATGTTTGATATATGGTAATTAATTAATTTAAAATACCTATATGGCCTGGTAACAATTAGACACCTTTAATACAGAATACAAAAGTAAGGAATAAAACATGACAGGGTGTGGTGTAATAGGAAAATAATCAACAATAAAAAGTGTTTTATTCTTCTTACACTACAGCAACTTGTTTTTACAATGACTACGTTTACATGTACATGGCATTATTCTAATTAGTATTGAGTCGTGTAAACTTGCAATCCGATTGCCCGATTTAGATTAAGACAATATTCTGATTCCCTGTGTAGGTTTTTACTATTGAGACAATAACTTACTTGAACAAGCACATAACATAAACATACTGTAACTCTGTTAAATTATAACAGAATAAGAAAAGACTAGTGTTGCTAGTGTGAATTCAAGTATCAGAAGCTGGCTCTGTATAGTAATAGCACACTTATGTCACACTTAAATGTTTTTGAATAAGTAAAACTAATTGCACAGTGTGAGCAGTACTATGGCTTCTCTCCGCTATGAATGTACTGGTGTTGTCAGAAAACACCCTTCTGAGTGAAATTCTTCCCACACTGTTCACTGTTCAGATATGGCTTCTCTCCTGTGTGAATGAGCCGGTGTCATTTGAAAGCAGTGTCATGATTAAAACTTTTCCCACACTCTGAGTCTCCCGTGGTCTCTATGGTCTCCCGTGGTTTCGAAAAATATTTCGAGTCTTTGTAGACTTTGTAGACCAAGACAAGTTAAAAAGTTTCTAAAAACGCTTATGGCAATACCAAGACCACTGATTTGTGGTCTCAAGATTGGTCTTGAGCTAGTACTACATTACTAGTGAATACTAGTGATACTAGGCTCCATATCCACCATGACCAATATAAAGGTAGACTTCTCTCCTGTGTGAATGCACTGGTGTCATTGTAGAGCATTCTGATGAAGAAAACTCTTCCCACAATCTAAGCAGGTGTCCAGTTCCTTACACATTTGTTGTTGAGAGGTGCTATTGAGGAGAGTACTAGTGGATGTTTGCTGAAAATTGAAGCTTATTGTGGGTACCAGAATGTACAACATAATCGGGTCAGTCAGTTTCACATGCTGCTCGTAGTGGCATCGGCTCATGTGTCTCTGGAGGGATGTCTGTGATGTATAAGAAAGTGGACACAAGGAGCAGGAGGCTGTTATTATGATGAGCATAATTCACATATCTTATCCAGCACGCACTTCTCTCTTGGCATCCAGGTATTCTTCATACTCTCTTTTCTTAAATATCACCCAGGAATATCCACTGTTCATAGCTTCCTCTCTGTCAACTACCTCTCCTGGTTAGGGTCCAAAGTGTGCACCAGCTGGAACAGTCCCCCTTCATTAAACACACCCAGACCCACATGAGGAACACTGGACTCCTGAATTTCTATTCCGGGTCGAAGTGTTTGTCTGGCTCTGTTGGTGACACCCAGAAGAACAGGAGTATCAGGGATGAAGAGAGCCGGACCATGGACCTCACAGTAGAGGTAGACTTTATCTTCTGGGTCTTCCTCTTTTATAGGATTCTTCAGAAATTCAGAGTTCTGGAAGATGTGTCCAGATCAATATTCCTCTACAGAGGTAATCTTGATCTTCAGGCTGTTCTTTAAGATGTCTCATCTTCAATCGTGCATTCTGCTCATCCATGAAGGAGACATGTCACACACAGCTAGAGGTCACGCCATTAGTATATACAGTATCTCACAAAAGTGAGAACACACCTCACATTTTTGTAAATATTTGATTATATCTTTTAATGTGACAACACTAAAGAAATGACACTTCGCTACAATGTAAAGTAGTGAGTGTATAGCTTGTGTAACACTAACAAGTCACATGACACTGGGGAGGGAAAATGTCAAATTGGGCCCAATTTGGACATTTTCACTTAGGGGTGTACTCACTTTTGCTGCCAGCGGTTTAGACATTAATGTCCGTGTGTTGAGTTATTTTGAAGAGACAGCAAATTTACACTGTTACACAAGCTGTACACTCACTACTTTACATTGTAGCAGAGTGTCATTTCTTCAGTGTTGTTACATGAAAAGATATCATCAAATATTTACAAAAATGTGAGGGGTGTACTAACTTTTCTGAGATACTGTATCTGCTAATCCTTACAATGGTGTGAGCCAGCAGGATCCGGAGCATGTGTCCAAGATTGTAAAAGTTCGTGAATTACCTTCTCCTGATTTCATTTTGAGTTTTAAATGACAGTGGTGCTTAGGCTTTAAACAGAGTTGAGCCACCTTAAAAATACAGACATAAAGATCAGTGACAAGCTTTTGTTTCCTCTTCTTCTTCTTCTTCTTCTTTTTCGTCTTCTTCTTCTTCTTCTCCGTTTTTCTTGAAGCATTTGATCAGCTTCATAACTGAAGACTTTGATTTTCCTTGCATAATTTTCCACAGTGAACTAACTTAATATTAAGGAATAGAATAAAATTGATTGTTTGAAATGGACAAACTTGTACAAAAACAAAAATGTAAATACCAAGTAGCAATTATATAAAAAAAAAGTGTGCATGTAAACTTTAGCTTAACTTAAACAGACGAAAGTGTGTATTTTCTTCAGTAAAACCCTACATTCACACCAGTTCGGGGGGCAGATTTAATGCTCTTGTTTCCTATGAAGTCGCATTATGGATATCATCAGTGGGGTCCCTATGTATTAATATGTAAATAGTTAATATGTCAGCATATGATTAATATAACCGAATAATGACTTTACTATGCAGAGGTAAATTTAAGTAGTCCTACAGATGCAAGACACATACACACACTCACACACTCACACACACAGAGAGAGAGAGAGAGAGAGAGAGAGAGAGAGAGAGAGAGAGAGAGAGAGAGAGTCTGTCACTGTCACGCTCTGAAATATGCTTGTTTTTAGGAGTTGCCTGCATTGTTGTCTCTCTGTGCAGGGCTATGGGTTATGGATAGTGTTAGGGTTAGGGTTAGGTTTAGGGTTGGGGTTAGGGTAAGCGGTTAGGGATCAGGTGTTAGGGTTAGGGATTAGGTTTAGGGATAGGCTCCAGGTTCCCCCGTGACCCTGAAAAGGAGTAAGCGGTTGAAGATGGATGGATGGATGGATGGATGTGCTAACCTAGGGTTAGGGTTAGGGGGTTAGGGTGTTAGGGTTAGGATTACAGTTAGGGTCAAGGAACGTTCTGGAAACTAGACAGCCACACACTATAAACAGCAGATGGCGCCAAAGACTGCAAAAGACAGCTGCACAATTTTGTGTAGCTGTGTAAGGGCATTATGTTTGGTTCTTCAGAGAGCTCATACAACAAGCACTATTAGGGGTGGGGGTGGATTACTTGTGCTATATTATTTTGATCATGAGAAGATGAAGTATTTTGAAATGTAGTCACTTGAAATTTACAGCAACTACAGTATATAAATACATGTGCAGAGATAGACATTTACATTTTGTATTGGAACAGGAACATTACAAATTATTTGTTTGTGGGCCTGATCTTATGGTCTCATGTGGTGTCGAAAAAAAATATTTCAAGTCTTTGTAGACTAAGACCAAGACAAGACCAAAAATTTCAAAAAATTTTATGCCGATACCGAGACCACTGATTTGTGGTCTCAAGGTTGGTCTTCAGTAGTAAAATACTAGTGAATACTAGGCTCCATATCCACCATGACCAAGAAAAAGCAGTTACTGAGATCAACCATAATCCTATAAATAAGTGAAACGCAGATAGTCACAAATGGTCCAAGAATGTTGCAAAAGATAGCAAGCCTCTGTGCTGGTATACCTTCCCAGGTAAAAAAAAAAACAAAAAAAAAAACTGTAAAACAATTGTATTGGATTGAATATAAACTGTAATGGTCCCTGTGGATCTCTACTGTAGTTTAGTGCCGGCATGTTATGTCTAGTGGATACAATTATCCACTAATGGACCAATAATGGGAATGGGAATTCTTTTAATGGTTAGCTGATGGTTTGAAATGGTAGTTGTAGTGGAAACCATTAGAATTTGTGTGATGGTTTCTATTGGGGTTTTTTTCTCAATAGGGTTGTGCATGTTTGAAGGTTTTAGCCAATCAAACCTACCAAACATTGCTAGTTCACTCTCTCCCTTCAGCGCAAGGTCAAGTGCAGTTATATGATCAGTGGCAAAACCTTGTCACACTGGGCCGCTATGCAAGCATCTCATTTCAGACCTACTCATGTTGTCTTTACAAATGAAGTATTTGCATGTGCATATTCCAGCACTCTTAATATTTTGAAACAGTCAGTAACCTGGTAGCCCTGTTATGTACTAACACTAGCATAGTGAAGCAGTAAACAAGCATGGCTACTAAGCAACAAGTATTCACACAGACAAATAATGACACTTACATCCTCTGCACTATTTTGTCCCAGGAACACTGAGACCTTACTGTAGTTAGAATATAAATGCACCTACTATCAATTAATGTGAATTTGAAATTACCTGTCTTAAAGAACCCAGTATTACTTAACTACCTAGCTACCTAATTTAGTTAGCATACAAAAATGATAGTTGTTATGACACTAGTCCTGAATAAGCAATGAGTGATGTTGCAAAGCAAATAGTGGCATTTAAATAGGCTACAAGACAGATCAACATGGGAAAATTTGGCTTTATTGCTTAACCTTTTGATATTTTGTTCAAAAAACTAAAAAAAAAATTACTCTGTTCTCATGGATATCAAATGATTGCAAACAAAACACAAGTTTATTTAAAATAAAATCTGTTAAATATATGTGTGCAACAATTATTGACACACTTTTAGTCAATACTTTGTGCTACCTCCCTTTGCCAATTTAACAGCTCTGAGTCTTCCCCATTAATGCCTGATGAGGTTGGTGAATGCATGGCAAGGGATCTGATGCCATTCCTCCATACAGAATCTCTCCAGATCCTTCACATTTCGAGGTCCACGTTGGTGGACTATCCTCTTCAGTTCAACCCACAGGTTTACTATGGGGTTCAAGTCAGGGGACTGGGATGGCATAGGCAGGACCTTGATTATGTGGTCAGTAAACCAAAAAGCAAATCACATTGCTTGTAATACGGCACTCAGTCAATTTGGAGAAGAATCTTCCTACGTTGCACATGTTGTTTTGGCAAATTTATTGCTCTCTTTCTTGCAAAAATGCTCCAGATCTATCAAATTGTGAGGGGATCTTCTGTGTGTAGCCCTCTTCAGGTAATTCCACAGGTTTTTCATAGGATTTAGATCTGAGCTCTGACTAGGCCACAGACTGAAGCCACTCCTTTTGTTGACTTGGGTTTGTACTTTGGGTTACTATCATGCTGGAAGTAAAAGTTTTCTTTATTTATAGATATATTTAATGTATAATTAATGTAAATATAAAATACAATAAAAGCCCAAATAAATTACCATATCAGCCTATTTTATATATTTTGATTAAGAAAGATGACATAAAATAAAATAATTATTTTGACATAAAATAAAATAAAATAAAATAAACAACAGGGTCAATAATCCATGCAATGTGAAATCATCAATCTTCTGTAATTCTATGATTGTGTTGTTGAAATAATGCCATAGATAGATAGATAGATAGATAGATAGATAGATAGATAGATAGATAGATAGATAGATAGATAGATTTACTTTATTGATCCCAAGAGCTAATTTGGGATGCAGGTGATTATAGTAGCAGGTCATTTTAAATTCATTTATCCACATTGATGGTCACAGCAGCTTACAGGTGATTGGTGAATTACAGTGGAGATTACAGAGACCTGCTTATATCATCAGGGACTTTAGGGCCAGATCATCTTTACCTTACCTGCCTGTCTCCATGGCACACACTCCTCCCCCCCAAAGCTCACACCAGCTGATACCGTGAGAGTTTCCATGTGCAACGACACAGACACAGGCTACAGTACAAAAGCTACAACTGATCCCAGAACAGGTTTTTTTTTGGAGTAAATTGAGACAAGCCTGTTTCGTCTAACAAACCTCAGCTAGACAGGGCCTTAAGGGACAGAAACAGCCATGGGAGAATGACACAACCACACATGTACTGTAGATATAGAAACATACAATATTAAATCAAAAAAAGATCTACAATGCCTTGAGAAATTCAAGGAACTGATTGAACAATTGGCCATCTGTAGCTTATTGCTATGTACAATTTGCCACCTCAGATTCACCAGTGTTTCAAGTGCAGATGCTTTACTGAAATAAACACTGCATTGTAAACACATGCATTGTTAACTGTTGGACCTTTATATAGACAGGTGTGTGCCTTGCCAAATCATGTCCAATCAACTGAATTTAAAACAGGTGGACTCCAATCAAGTTGTACAAACATCTCAAGTATGATTAGTGCTTCACTAAATTCATTAATTTCCTTCCTCAAAATTCTATAAACAATACCCCATAATGACAAAAAAAAAAAAAAAAAAAAAAAGGACATGTACATAAGTATTCACAGCCTTTGCCATGACATTCAAAATTGAGCTCAGGTCAATCCTGTTTCCACTGAGCATCCTTGAGATGTTTCTACAACTTGATTTGAGTCCACCTGTGGTAAATTCAGTTGATTGGACATGATTTGGCAAGGCACACACCTGTCTATATAAAGGTCCAACAGTTAACAATGCATGTCAGAGCACAAACCAAGCCATGAAGTCCAAGGAACTGTCTGAAGACCTCTGAGACAGGATTGTATCAAGGCACAGATCTGGGGAAGGGTACAGAAACATTTGTGCAACATTGAATGTCCCAAAGAGCACAGTGGCCTCCATCATCCATAAATGGAAGAAGTTTGGAACCACCAGGACTCTTCCTAGAGCTGGCCGTCTGGCCAAACTGAGCGATCAGGGGAGAAGGGCCTTAGTCAGGGAGGTGACCAAAAACTTGATGGTCACCCTGACAGAGCTCCAGCGTGTCTCTGTGGAGAGAGGAGAACATTACAGAAGAACAACCATCTCTGCAGCACTCCACCAACCAGGAATATATGGTAGAGTGGCCAGATGGAAACCACAGCCCACCTGGAGTTTGCCAAAAATGCACCTGAAGGATTCTTGGACAATGAAAAACAAAATTCTCTGGTCTGATTAAACAAAGATTGAACTCTTGAATGGCAAGCATCATGTCTGGAGGAAACCAGGCACCAGTCATCACCTGACCAATACCATCCCTACAGTGAAGCATGGTGGTGGCAGCATGCTTTTGATTGTTTTTCAGCGGCAGGAACTGGGAGACTAGTCAGGATTGAGGGAAAGATGAATGCAGCAATGTACAGAGACGTCCTTGATGAAAACCTGCTCCAGAGCGCTCTGGACCTCAGACTGGGGCAAAGGTTCATCTTCCAACAGGACAACGACCCTAAGCACACAGCCAAGATAACAAAGGAGTGTCTACTGGACAACTCTGTGAATGTCCTTGAGTGTCCCAGCTAGATCCCAGACTTGAATCCAATTGAACATCTCTGGAGAGATCTGAAAATGGCTGTGCACCGACGCTCCCCATCCAACCTGATGGAGCTTCAGAGGTCCTGTAAAGAAGAATGAGAGAAACTGCCCAAAATAGGTGTGCCAAGCTTGTAGCATCATTCTCAAAAAGACTTGAGGCTGTAATTGATGCCAAAGGTGCTTCAACAAAGTATTGACCAAAGGCTGTGAATACTTATGTACATGTGCTTTTTTTGTTGTTTTTGTTTTTTGTTTTTTAGTTTTAATAAATTTGCAAAGATTTCAAGCAAACTTCTTTCATGGGGCATTGCTCGTAGAATTTTGAGGAAAATAATGAATTTAATCCATTTTGGAATAAGACTGTAACATCACAATGTGGAAAAAGTGAAACGCTGTGAATACTTTACGGATGCACTGTAGGTAAGAATTTCTATATTGTACTATATAATGTAGTTTTGTAAATTGTACATCTGGCATTGTTTACCTTGTACTCTCCATGAAATAGCCTTCCTGACATGGCATTAAAATTCAGTAAACAGAGAGAGAGGGAGAATATATTAGTAGATGTACAGTAAAGACTACAGCTTGTGTTTTTTTTTTTCCATACAAAGTTTGTATTAATCATCTTCTCGTGCTTTATTAGTGCCAGTTTCTGACATCAGGCCTGCTGTTAGCTGGATATTTTTGGTTGACAGACAGTTCTCATCCCAGCAGTGACATTGTCAGTGTGATTGCTTTTATGAATTATATCTATTGAAAAGTGGAGTCCATCCTTCCATCCATCCATCCATCTTCAACCGCTTACTCCTTTATCAGGGTCACGGTGAACCTGGAGCCTATCCCAGGAGGCATCGGGCACAAGGCGGGGTACACCCTGGACAGGGTGCCAGTCCATAAAGTGGAGTGCATAACATTAATACCATAACACTTAATATGCTACAGCCAATAACTCAATAACTGCACACCTACAAAAAAAAAAAAATCTAATAAATGCCCAGTGACTGTAGGTACACGGTAGATCTCAAAACTCTTAACAGTGATGATACTTTGTGTACAGATGCTCACACTGCACCGTTTCAAATCAGCCATTAGTGGTGCTAGAGGACAATCTGTCTCTGCGTCCCTCCCCTTCCTTTCTGAAGAGTGCTTCAAAATTCCCTTTTAAAAAAAAGAAAGGTTCAGTCGAAAGCCCTCATCTGGAGAAGAAGTGACCTGTAGCTCTTACAGCTCAGTAACAGTTGAATTAATCCCACCGTGTGAGGAACTGTGTCTGTGTGCACGACCGTTAATCCACGCTGTGAGGAGACTTATCTCTGTTCCCCAAGTCAACAATTCTGCCGAGATCTTTTTTAACCAGCGAAGCAGAGGAGAGTGTGTGTGAGACCTCACACTGAGAGGAGTGGGTATGTTTTGCGATTTAAACTTATTTTAATAACTTTCCATGGACACTTGGTTGGAATGTAAAGCTGTTTATCTCGAGGTCGTGTTGGGCGCTAGATTTGAAAATTGACTTGCTCTCCAAGCAAAACTCCTAAATCTTGGGTCTGTCACTTCCGGTGCTACAAACGTCACCATCCCTGTTTCTGCTTTTAATAATAGTTAAAAAAAAAAAAATATATATATATATATATATATATAAAAAATTAGTATTTTACCTCAATCAGAATATGAGGCCCATAAACTACCTTCTGTATTAAAATTACATAATAATCCGCTTAGTTATATACTAGTGTAGGCTTACTACCTACTTTATATCCTGTGTATTTATTTGTGTAGTGTGATCTTCAGGACTTAGCCTGTTTATTATTATTATTATTATTATTATTATTATTATTATTGAATGTGAGTGTGTATGTGATTGTGCCCTGCGATGGACTGGCACCCTGTCCAGGGTGTACCCCGCCTTGTGCCCGATGCCTCCTGGGATTGGCTCCAGGTTCCCCGTGACCCTGAAAAGGAGTAAGCGGTTGAAGATGGATGGATGGATGGATATTATTATTATTATTATTATTATTACTGTGTTACTCTTGGACAGCGGAAGTCAGTCGTCGCCATGGGAACGTCTAGTTTAGTAATAGTTACTTCTGCTTTGTTACATTAGCTGTCTGAGTGTATGAGTTTTTAAAGTGGGTTTGGACTTCCCTTTTGTTAGTTTTCTTTTTAACGATTCGTTTTTGAACTTATTGAAACATGTTCACTCACGGCTTGTTAACCTTGGCTACCAACCATAATAATACTTAATTCTTAATACTTAATTCTGAGTTATCACGATACTTGGTCAGTCCTACTGGTTCAACTGTTTGCGTTCCCACCCCATACAGTCATTTGACTTAACTGTTGAAAGTACAAGTAATCAAATGTAAGCCTTGAAGAGGGGAAACAGTAGAATTCCCTTTACAATTTGTAATGGTTTAAATGGTTATAATGGGAAATGTATTGGTTTTAATGGCCCCTATGGGTCTCTACTGGTGATTTGTTGCCTTCTGTTGTTGGCATGTTATGACTAGTGGATACCGTTAAGGACCGATAATGATGACGATAATGTTTTAATGGTTAGCTGATGGTTTGTAATAGTATTTGTAATGGAAACCATTAGAATTTCTGTAATTTATTTCTATTGGGGTTTTGTTTTTTCAGCAGGGAGGATTTGTATATTCCCTTTGATTACCTTTCTGTGACTTCATTTGCAAATTAATAATTATCACGGCGGTAGAAAATTAAACTAAATATTCAAAGGAATGTAGTGTAAAATAGAGTTAGGATTATCAGCTACAAAATACAGTGATGTATTTGCTGTGAATCATGTTATCCCACTGGTCACAGTTAGGATTTTTTACATCGTCTTGTGAGGATATAGATGTCAGTACAACATGGTAGTTGGATATGAATATTTAAAAAAACTTGATTCCTTGTATGAAATTCCAGACTAAGTAAAAAAGAAATGGAAAAAAAGCTCTGTTCCTGTTACATTGCACATAAATGTTAATATAAATTCAGGAGAAGCTATTATTAAAAGCATAGCTTGCCTTTCAGTTAATAACAAAAGACTCCTCAGCTGTTTAATGTTTGTTTCTTTCTACACTGTTTTATTCCATTTGGTGTCGGGCTTCTGTTTGATGAGCAGTAAGTTTTCGGCTCACTGAACACACACTGGTCATCTGATTATTTGTAAACATTACCAGACTATAGCAAGATAAATTCTGCTTTCCAACAGTGTAAACACACTCAGGAGATGAAGCTTGGTTTTGATGTCTGGACATTTATGGCCCGCTGTTACACACACACACACACACACATACACACACGCGCACACTTATCTTCATGGGTACGGTATGTTTGTAACTACAGGAGAGTTTGCGATAGGTATGGGCGATATGGACTTAAAACTATATATGACGATATTTTCTGGTATTTATTGCGATAACGATATCAGTGACGACATAAATATAGTACCATTCACCACTGTTTTTAGCTACCAGTGATAGCTGTGATCTTGAGAGCCTCAAACAAAAGCATTGATCTAAAAGTAAAACTGATAATTCTGTAAGCAAACCAGTTCCAGATTGTAGAGGTACAGTAGCTCCTCGTTTAGTGAGAAACTCCTTCTCAGCTTCACGTCCACCTTCCAGCGTACTTGTTTTTGCTCTGCACGTGAGCTGCGAATGGGTGACACACCGTCGCACACAGAAATCCGTCATCACCTAGGCTTTATCATTATCATTGCAGGAAGACTAAATCTTGTTGTGGGGAGAATTTCTACCGGTATATCGCAAACAATAAGATATCGCCCATCCCTAGTTTACAACCATGGAATATATAAATGACCGTGTGTGCTATGAGATTTGGATGCTAAGAGTATAATGTAATTTCAGTTGTTGCAGGCTTGTGTGTGTGCTTCTGACTATAATACTGATTCACTATTAGTGACCTCACTCAGATAGCTGTCGATCAAAGTGCCAGCCAAGGATCTACTATGTGAAAATATCAGGCTGCATAGTAATAGCTAAACATCTTCGTATAGATTATTTTTGCTCAATATTGTCATTGAAATGATTATTCAGCCAATTTAGGAGCAAAATAGTTCATTGTGCATTATATATTTTTTTTTAAATAACAGAAAACAGTTTTGCAGTTATGTACTTATATACTCCGAATACTGAGTCCCTTAATAGAATTCATACTGAATATAAACAAAATTTACACACAAATAAATAAGTAAATGTGTTTCAATAGTATTCAAATAAACACCACCAGTCAATAAAATGCTATTTAACTTTGGGCAATTTGCTTGCTTGCATTACCTAAGCACACAGTTGATTATGGTATTAATTAGGGAAGCCATAAAAATTGCCTTTTTTTATTATTAAAAATGTAGCTACATTTCAGATGTTGCTTGTCCCCAGATATTTATGACATCATGATGGAATAGTTAGTCAGATTGTTTTATGATGTTGTATTGCTAAATTGGTATGTTTCTCGCCCCAAACAGACATGATCTGTTATGTATTATGGATGGGTCCTAGCATTTTTTTCCCTTTGTTTTAAAAGGAGTTTGTAAATTCAATGTATGTTGTCTGTGTGTGTTGGGGTGATGTAACAACAAAGGGTGTCTGCACTCTCAACACACACACACACACAGCATGCATGTGGAGGGGTTTTAAAGCCCAGCTGCTCCTCTTCAGTGAGCATCAGTGGTCCTTGAAGAGAACTGAGTGGCCAGGTGTCTCCCGAAAAAAAATGTACACACAGACCTACACACACCTGTAGCTTTTTGATTTTATTGTGGTTCATTTTTTATTGTGTCCTTTATGTAAGAGCTGTTAGACCATCATGTGACATACTTTGCATTTAACCAAAACTTATACAAATGATTTCTCATCATAAATGTAGTTGAACAGTGAAGACATTTCACGTTTCTTCATGTTTGTACTAGTGCTACAAGGCGAATGTTGCTGTAGTTACCATTTAAGCTTTTGTCTTAAATCATCAAACATTAAACTGCTTTGAGTTTTTGAGTAATCTCAGTAGACTTATGTGGTTTCTATGACCATGTATAAAAACATTATATGCTTAGTAGTGTCATGTAGGAATTTAGTATCAGACTCTGGTAGGAGGTATGAAACAAAACTTGAATTGTATGTTATGAGTGTCCTGTGTTTTGTTTAGTTTTTTTTCTTTTGTAAGTATGGGTTTATTTTATTATTTCATGAAAATGTTTGTTTGTGTAGTAAAGGCACCTCACAGCTCCATTGTCCTCAGTTCAATCCTGAGCTCAGGTTACTGTCTTGGGTTTTGTGTAGGTTTCTACCTTCTTCTTCGGTTTCCTCCCACTGTTCAAAAAAACGCAGTCAGATTAGCTATGTTAAGTTACCTCTAGGTGTTAATGAATGTGAATGTGTGTCTGTGTGCATGGTGCCCTGTGATTGGCTGATGTTCCATCCGGGATGTGTTCTCCCACCTTGTGCCAAACTATAGACAGCAAACATGGATTGGTTGGTGGACTAAAATTGGAGTAAGTGGGAAATTGTGTACATTTTATTTTTAGCCGAACTTGAACATTGGCAGTACCATAATAGCTCTGACTGTTTTGCTCAAGGATTGGCTTCAGGTCATTTACTGTCCATTACTTTTTTTGTCTGCTTCTGTATATCGGCTTCCCTTTAAGTGACATCACCTACAGTATAAGCCCAAATCCTATGATCTCTCAAACATTCTGAAGAATTTACATAACCATGTCACAGGTAATAATTTGACAAACGTGCTCATCTAATTGCATAAGGAATAATTTGCGGAGCTTTAATGGGATTAAAGTAATAATATGAGCATTACTAAGTTTGCATGTTGATTAGTCAGAGGAAATCTGTTGTCTCTACCCATTAACTCCTGTTGCTTTAGCTCACAATTATTGACCCAGCATAGACAGGCCACTCTCTGGCCCAGTGCCATCTTATATTCTCACTCCTATATGGACACCAATTATGTGTGTTCGTGTGCGTGCATACTTTTGAGAGCTGAGAGGAGTTGTGAACAGATTTATGAATGTTGCCAGACTTCTCTCTAATCAGTCAATGTCTTATAAGAAGTTTATATTGAGTGTTGAGTGCTGTACATGTTCATACTTTTCAGTTGGCCAACATTTCTAAAAATCTTTTTTTTGTATTGGTCTTAAGTAATATTCTTATTTTCTGAGATACTGATTTTGGAGTTTTCATTAGTTGTCAGTTATAATCATCAAAATTAAAATGAATGAACAATTGAAATATATCAGTCTGTTTATAATGAATGTATACATTATGCTAGTTTCACTTTTTGAATGGAATTACTGAAATAAATCAACTTTTTGATGATATTCTAATTATATGACCAGCACATGCAATGAACTTTTCTGCGAGTATCCTGGGTAATCAGTACTTCTGCGACATTAATAGACTCATTAGTTAGAAATGATAGAAACAACGTGTTCTGTAAATGTGTCACTGCTATTTTGCAGTATTGTGTACTGAAGGGTACCCTCAATGGACTGGTGTGGCAGCAGGTTTTCATCCCAGCCAAATAGAAGTCACATCTAATAACTTATAACTCGCACCTAATAACTAAAGACCTCAGTCAATTAATTCAACTGATTTAACCAACAAGTGAAATTAGGTGTGGCTTATGCTATTCATGCATGACAGCCCTTTGCAGATTCAATTGGGGGGAAAAAAAATCCTTTAAGGCAAAAACCTCAAATAAATACTTAATCACATACCCCTATTCTGTAGTCAAACAATGCATATATTCAGACTTCTGGAGTTGACTAATTTATTGGGATGTGTAAATGTCAGTGTGGCTAGACCAGATCAAACATTTTGTCCAAAAATATTTTCAAGACGCGTCATGTGACGCCATCACGACACAAATTCAGTCAACGCCCTCTTCAATTCAGTTGCATCTGACATGAGTTCAGCTAAAATGTCTCATGTACCAACAAACTTCACTTTGAAAGAAAGTGAAACAATTTTGTGCAATTGCAATTTCACCAATTCAAGTAGTAAAAAAGCCACAGCAAAATCATTGCGTTTTTGTCCGCAACAATCACAAAAACTCTGCAAAGTCCTGTACAGATTGGTTGTTATGCAAACCATGACGGGCATGATGTTGTCATATTGGCCGCTGTGGTTCAGTCGGTAGAGCGGGTTGTCCACTAATCGTGGGGTTGGCAGTTCGAATCCCGGCCCGGGTGATCCCATGCCGAAGTGTCCTTGGGCAAGACACTGAACCCTAAGTTGCCCCCGATGGCAAACTAGCACCTTGCATGGAAGCTCTGCTACCATTGGTGTGTGAGTGTGTCTCATTTGTAAGTCGCTTTGGATAAAAGCGTCTGCTAAATGAATAAATGTAAATGTAAAAATTGATGTGCAGATTCCACATCATGTCAATCAGCATCACATATACAGTATTCATAATATGAAACATGTCCAGTCTGATCCAGTACCAATCCAGTTGCACCATACATTTCAAGAGTGTTTTGTTTCCAGGAAAAAATATTTCTTAACAATATGATTATGATTGATATCCCCTAACTTTGTGTATGTTTTCATACAGGTCAGTCTCATGGATGGAGAAGGAGATCAGAGGGATCAGCACGAGGAGCGTTTAAGGGAAGTCTTTCACAGTTTCGATGGGAGTGGTGCTGGTTCACTAAGCCCAGAGGAGCTAACCAAGCTCTGTCACACCCTACAGCTGGCTGACCAAGCGCTACACACACTGCTACACACACTATTCGACACACAGGACCAAAGGGTAAGAATCAATATACACCAAATGCATGCTGTAGGACTTCTACAAACCTGAAAAGCAGTGTGTTTTTTGCAGTGTTATCAATCAAAAGAGTCAATAGGACATTTATACAAAGTGAACTGAAATCAGTTCTTTCCTTGCTGTGATCTGTCTTTGAATTTAAAGCTAATTCGATCACGTTTTTAGAGCAAATCCTTTGTGCTCAATTTCATCCTGTTTTCTCTGCCCCTTATATGACATACATGTGTGATAGATTGGAGCAATGTTTTGTTGTTAATGTGGGGGAAGAGCACTTGTTGAGGATCACTGATTCTTTATTCTGGCTTAACAATGGAGTGAACCTCAAAAGAGACACGCTCTCGCACTTGCACAGCGTCTACCATTCGCCCCGCACCCCCTTCCCCTTATAAGAGTGCTATAATCCACAAAGGGACCCTCCATATGCAGAAGTGTGCGTTATTGTCTGGGGCAGCTGTTGCTCCCCAAATCATTCGGGCTACACCCAAAGTTCCCTTAGTCACCAGGCAACCGGGATATAATTAATAGTCTTGTTGGAGATTATTTGTCCGATTTTAGCTGGGATCTTTAATCTTTTCTCTTCGCCACAGGGGAACAGCTGCAGAGCTACTCAGCATTTTACACATTAGCTGCCATTAGCTATAAAGGTCACTTTTAGGAGGTTGAATATGAGACGGCCTCTTGAAATCTTCTCAAGGCCTCAGCCTTATTAAATTCACTATGCATGTTGAATACTGGCATTGTGTTTCCGTCTTGCAGGTTGAATTTGAGCAATTTAAGGACGCTTTGATTCTGGTGCTTTCCTCCAATGAAGAGACGCTAGCTAAAGAAAACCCTCCTCGACCAGGTAACATCATCCTCTGTGAGTCTGTTTTTGAAGTTTAATGACCGTATTGAAGTTTTTTTTTTTTTTTTTTTTTTTTTTTTTTTTTGTTTTGTTTTGTTTGTTTGTTTTTTATCAAATGATTAAAGCCTGGCAGTCTTACTGAAGTGCCGTGTCTGTGTGGTTGTGTAGTTCGTTCTCATTAGCTTGAGCTGTCTGATAGTAATGCGATGGCCAATATCTAAGTGGACTGTCGCGTCTCTATAGTAACACTGACTAGAGGGTCAGACATTCAGAATAACCTAGAGATTGAGCTGAGCTTCACCGACTTTAAAATGTCCAGGGAAAGTGGTCCTGAAACATGGTGGTGGTGGTATTTAGTTAATAATGTGAGTAACATGTTTCTAAACCTTTTAAACAGGCTAAGGTATTCTGACAGCATGAGTCGGCACACTGAATTACTAAGAGTATTAATTCGTGAGTCAGCCTTGCCTAAGACTCGGACACATAAATGAGTGATGGCTAAAATTTTTTTTTTTTAAATCTATTTATTTACATTATGTCAGGATGCTTTTAAATATGCTGTGTTTAATCCATTTGAATCAAACCCTCGTGTGTTTTCCCCATTTATGCAGTTTGTTTAGGCAAGTGAGAGTACAGGAATGGCCCTCGGGTGCAGACTAGAAAACAAACTAGGAGCTTCTGAGTGATGTGGTCTCTGTCTGGTTGAAGTGAAGTGAACTCGAGCCCTGTTCGATTGCAGCGATGAAACAGTTTGACTCGGAATCAACACAAGTTCAGGAAGTGACCCAAACATGCCGTGAATTATTGGTCTTGTGGCTGTGTTGTGTTCGTAGCTTTGAGCTGCTAAATCTGATCAATCTGGTTTTTTTTAGGTTTTTTTCTTCTTCTTGTTCTCTTTCTTTTTTTTTTTTTTTTTTGCTTTTTCGTACATTTAATTATGTGAAGTATAAAACGAAACCAATCCCTAATATAAATGAATAATACTGCTCTGAATCCGACTCTGCAATCAGATTAATAGGTGTTAAAACAGCCTAAGATATGTTAATAATCGTGCCATTTTTTGTGTTGCTTATTCAGAGATTAATGGTTTACTTTTCGTTTTGTGTTTTGGTTTATCATCATGTGTAAGAAGAATATTAAGCTTTACATAATTTTGGGCAAAATAAGGAAAGACATCAACACATGCCCAATCTCTCAGTTTGAGTTGTACAGGTCGTCTTAGCCATGTGATGGCCACAATGCTGAAGGTCATCCTGTAAGAACTGCATGCAAGTGTATGCATAGTACGATGTTTTCTGTCTAGGTATGTGGAAACAAGGTTAAGGTTCTTAAAGAGGATTACTCTACAAGGAACTCTTGAAATAGATGACAGTGACAAAGTAAGGAAAGCGTTCAAGATTAAGTCTTACTCTAGGTCCTGTCAGGTCTGGTTTCAGGATAGTTTTTATAGTGATGCACTCATATTGGAAGCAGTGGTTCTCCTGTGGTTGTCTTTTTTTAATTGAGGGAAAGAGTTCAGACTCACTGACAAACTGCATAATAAGTCACGGACTATAGTCAGTAATGTGGCACTTAAAGATGGGTCAACCTCATAAAATCATAAATGATACTGTAATTGCAGATATCTAATAAACTAGCAACAGTATGCTTAATAAATAAATAAATTAAGAGCAGTGCTTGGTAACTGAGGGAATGACGATGAAAACCAGGCTTCAGGCTTTTAGATGAATCTAAAATGTTAGACTGTAGACCAGGGTTCTCCAATCTTATCCGGAAAGGGCCGGTGTGGGTGCAGGTTTTCATTCCAACCAAACAGGAGCCACACCTGAATCCACCTGTTTAATCAGTTGATCTTGGCTTTCAGTAGATTCAGGTGTGGCTTCTGCTTGGTTGGAATGAAAACCTGCACCCACACCGGCCCTTTCCGGATAAGATTGGAGACCCCTGCTGTAGACCATGTATTTGATGTCTAGCCAGTGTGCATCTGTCTGATTTCTGATTCTCGCTTTCCAGTCTCCCCAGAGGTGCAGCCTCGCTTTGTAAAGGGCTCGAAGCGATATGGACGTCGGTCCACACCAGAGTTCACACACTCCAGCTCGGATCTTGCGCGCACACCATCGGTGGAAAGGGACGAGGATGCAGCCATAAGGACATGCGATGGGACATTGCCTGTTAAGCGTGAGGTAAGACACACAACCACACACTGTGCCCCCTGCCTGCTACATCCAATCTCAAAACATCAGGGAAAGCAGTCTGGCTATAGAGGACGGTTCTCAGCCTTCAAATGCTAATAATGGAATGTTCAGCATGTACAACACATAGCAAAGAGTGAAAGATCATTGAAGAATCTTTAAAAATGACAGAAATTTCACATTTCATATCTTCCAATTTCACATAGAAGATAGCAGTGAGTTCAGGACATGTATGAGTGACTCAAAGTATAACTGGAGATTCTGGAGTGCATATTCTCACATTTTCTTTTTCACTTGAATAAATACATGCCTGTAGAGATAATTGGCATTTATTAGAATTTAGAGCAGTGTGTATATCAATCACTGACCTTTCTTTCCTGTTACTCTAGAAATATGTGAATTTGATTGGCATTATGTAAATGATAATGTGTAAATCTTGAGGAAGAAAAGAGACATATGGAAATGAACATGATTATGTTTACGTGCACATCAAATTCCGTTTAAGGTCCATATTCGGGTTGCTGCAATATTCCGAATACGATGTTTATATGTGTAAAGGCATTGGAATATTCCCCTATACATGGTAGTTGTAAGTATACTGATCTATACCTGTGCATTTCATTTCCCACTGTTATTTCCCAGGAGATTCAACATGAAGCTAGTGCTACCCACAAGTCCTTGCAGACTGAGAATGTGCATATATTTGAAATTTTTTTTCAATAAGGTGGTTATATGCAACAAATTTTTGATTAAAACAGGCATATTCCAGTAGTAGGATCAAATCAGAATTTGGGGAATCAGAATATTGTCTTAATCTGAATCAGTCAATTGGATTGCGGCGTTTATATGACTCAATATTAATTCGAATATTGCCAAATTCCGATTAATATCGGAATACTGATGTGCATGTAAATGTAGTCAGTGGCAGCTATTGCTGTATGAAAATTAATTACCTTAAAAAGAAAAGGTATGGGGCACAGGGCAGGGTGTCAGTCCATCACAGGGCACAATCACGTACACATTCACGCGCCCGTTCGAATAAATTACGGACTCTTTGGAAATGACAATCAGCCTACTATGCAGGTCTTTGGAGTGGTGGAGGAAAGCAGAGTACCCGGAGGAAACCCCCGCAGCACAGGGAGAACATGCGAACTCTGCAAACACAGGGCAGAGGCAGGAATCGAACCCCCAACCCTGTTGCTGTGAGCCAAACATGCTAACCACTGTAAAAATTCAATAAATACAAAATCGCTAAATAATTTAAGTGTTTTATTTTCAATAGACTCTCCCTTTCTTCTCGCTATTCACTCACTCATTTGAACAGAAACAGCTCCAGTCTGTTTTTCAGTCGCCTTTAGCACCAAAAAAGCACCTAGTGACAAATAAAGTAACTTTTTGGACAAACCTTAGCTATTTTCCATAGAGAGTGACCAGAACATCCCCGCAAGCATGAGGTCCAACTTTCCCCCTGCAGGTACACTTCTCTCTGCAATTACTCAGTTCATAGAGGGGCAGAGAGGAGCGGCACATTCAGTGTGAGGGGAAAAAATAAGAGACACATCTGTCGCAACGAACTTTCTCCCCGAGTGTTCATTTTATATGTAAATATGGCCAAAATCAAAGCACAGCTGTTGTCTATAACCTGTGTATCTGGTGATTTTGTCAGATGACGTCGTGGTTATAATTCAGGATTTTAGCAGTGCAGAGTAGCAGCTGGGAAGTGACTGCTAGTGTTTCAGTCACTATTTTATACTTGTTCCATTCTCTGACAACAGAAACAGAAAAATATGTAAATGAGAACAGCTTTATTTGGAATTCGGATGTATAAAAATACAGTACGTGAGCACAGAGTGTAGGAGAGAAGTAAACAGACGTAAAGGGCCGACACTAGGCAGAATGCGATGATTTAATGAATATGCTAATTAGGCATTTACTTCATCCAGCGACATTTCATTGAAAGTTGTTGGTAACAGTGCTCCTGTCAATCACCTGGAGTATATAGAAGTTATGGTGAAGACGAAGCAATGTCTGGGAGATGCAATTTTAGTCCAGCATGG
>JAFFST010054231.1:199413-212322 GCA_022414735.1 Noturus placidus
CAAGGAGGAGTGGGCAAAAATTTCAGTCTCTCGATGTGCAAATCTGATAGAGACATACCCCAAGCGACTTACAGCTGTAATCGCAGCAAAAGGTGGGGCTACAAAGTATTAACTTAAGGGGGCTGAATAATTTTGCTTGCCCAATTTTTCAGTTTTTTATTTGTTGAAAAAGTTTGAAATATCCAATAAATTTCGTTCCACTTCATGATTGTGTCCCACCTGTTGTTGATTCTTCACAAAAAATTACAGTTTTATATCTTTGTTTGAGGCCTGAAACGTGGCAAAAGGTCGAACAGTTCAAGGGGGCCGAATACTTTCGCAAGGCACTGTATATATATATTGTGTCTGTATGTATGTATGTATGTATGTATGTATTTTTGAATGGCAGTTCTTGTATAGTACTTGAAAACAAAAAAATAGTGCTTGAGAAGTTCTTGAATGTCCTGGAGTTTCATTATGAAGCTGTCATGATTGATCTAAATCGAACACTTGTGTATATACATCATAACTCCTTTAAATGTAACAGGTGCTACTTTGTTTACTGTTCGTGCTGTAAGCAGCCATGTTGATTTGACATTATTTGCTGAACTGAGACAATCCCGAGTTCTTGAATAAGAATTCTAGGTTGAAGGGATATTATTATGAGAAGTTGTTGTTAGTGCAGTAGGTAGCCGGCTAGCTTAGCTAATGTTGCTAAGTTCAAACATGCCAATCCTGTCAAATACACTCTTTTGTAGTCTCCTTGTGTTTAAGCAGGCGAATGGTTGTTTTTTTTTTATATATTTCTCACAGCTTGATGGCAAACCTAAATATCATGATGCATCTCACATATTGAGTAGTACTGTGTGGATTTATTAAAAAAAAATAATTGCCCTATTGTTAGTGTGCTGTCAGCTATGTTCTTGGGTTTAGTGTTTCAGCTGAGAGACTTTGACCTCTCATAGCAAGCTGTTATAATCAGTGACTCCATCAAAAAGTGTATGCGTATAAGTGTGTGTGTGTGGAGATCAGCGCGTGTGTGTGTGCGCGTGCGTGTGAGCGCGTGTGTGCGCGTGCGTGTGAGCATTATACTAGTGTCCTAGTCACACTGTGAGAACAGAAGCCTGTTTAATCTGTGATGAAAACGCAGACGCGTGTTGGCATGCGTGTTGGCCCGCCTGTTAACAAGCATGAGTGGCTCTACATGGTTTCATGTCTATGGGCATGTGGCTGCTCTCAAACAGTTATATTGTGTAGGACGGTGGTTCTCAAACATTTTGCAGCCACTTTGAGAACCACTGGTGTAGGATAGAAGAATAATTTGATGTTTAGTTCCTAGTTCAGGTTCATATCTTTTTAATTCCCTCCTTGTAAGTATTAGTGTGATGTTGTAGGGCACAACCATTAGTGTTTGCTGAAAATTAGGCCTATAGACAGCATATTTATGTTCCATACAGGGCTGATGCAAGTGGTTTATTTTTAGTCTGATACTGATTATATTATCGATTTAAAGTTATGCAAAGTTATGTGTGTGTGTAGTGGCCATGTTCTTCAGCAGGTGCAGACTATAGCCAACACACACTGATCTGAAGCCTGGGCTTTAGTACTCTGATGATAGGGTGCAAACAATGCTCTGCACTAACCCCAGCAGATGTAGAGGGTGTGTTTGTGTGTTCGTGTGCGCAGTCCCCCACTGTGTTGAATACCGATACTCCGAACCCCATCTGCTCTCTACACCCAGAAAACTCATAATAGAAAGAGAGTATAAAAAGTCCCTTCCCCCATATACCCATTCACTCACTCACTCACACTCTCTCTCACACACACACACCTCCCCCTTTACTATCGGCACTTGACAATATGAAAACAGTGTTGATGGGAATTTGGCTTCCATGCACTTGCCACTGTGATTGTGTTGATCTCACTGATGCAAATACTTAAGAGTTGGGCTGCGTGCGCCTATGTGCGTGTGTAGAATTTGTTAGTGGTGCCCCCTACAGTTCTAATAATTTCCACTTTTCCCCCTGCTATAACTATATGTAAATATTGTTGTGTATGTGTTTCAGCGCTGGAACGCTGACGTGAGCAGTCCAGAGGAGTATGAAGCAGAGGGTGAGTTTATAATCTAACTTTAATGGTAAACAATAATATGCTTGGTAATGGATATCCAAACCATAAATATACATATTACGTGTCTTGACGATGTCCTTCTATGAAGTGATTCGGAATTGGACATATGACAAAAAATGTAATCCTGAAGTTTGTTATGTCTTGCGACCACAACCATTTTTGTGTGTTGTGGCCAAAACCTTTCTTGCATCCATTATTCATGTAAATTGCTTGCAAGAGGCACTGAAATGAGCTTGTGCATCTATTGACCAGGATAACTAAAGATCATTAGCTAAGTTAACTAACCAGTTACAGCTGTAGTTTCTGTATACTTAATAAGACAAGGAATTAAGTTCATCTACACTAGGTTGCTTAGCAACATGGTGTAACTTGGCAGTGGTGGATTAGTCTTTAAGGCTCTGAGTTAATGATCGGAACGTCGTGGGTTCAAGTCCCAGCACTGCCAATCTGCCACTGTTGGGCCCTTATCCCTATCTGAGCAAAGCCCTTAACCCTCTCTGCTCCAGGGGTGCTGTATCATGGCTGACCCTGTGCTCTGACCCCAGCTTCCTGGCATGCTAGGGTATGCAAAGAAAAGAATTTCACTGTGCTCTAATGTATATGTGACCAATAAAGACTCGTTTTGTTATCGTTATCAAATGAGACTGAAAGGATAATGGGAAAATGTATATTTTACACACACGTGATAAACACACGTACAGTAAGAGATAATCCATGGCTAGGTGTTCATTATGTGATTTTCAAAATTTTATTAAAATCCGGTATAAAGGGAGGGCTCCGGCAGGCAGCTGTGGCTCAGTCGGTAGAGCGGGTTGTCCACTAATCCACTAACCGTGGGGTTGGCGGTTCGAATCCTGGCCCGGGTGATCCCATGCCGAAGTGACCTTGGGCAAGACACTGAACCCTAAGTTGCCCCCAATGGCAAGCTAGCACCTTGCATGCAGCTCTGCTACCATTGGTGTGTGAATGTGCTCTCATTAGTAAGTTGCTTGTAAATGTAAAATGATATTTCTGTAAAGCTGCTTTGAGACAATGTACCATTTGTAAAAAGCGCTATACAAATTGATAAATTATTTAATTAAATTATTTTATGAAGGGTTAAATATGAAGGCTAATTTTTTAGTTATTTTTATGCGGGTTTTTAGATCTAGATTTCTGCCTGCTCTAAATCATACATAGAGATAAAGTAGTGTGCTAAGATTACATTTGTTTGAATTATAATAAATAGTTTTTTAGAGAGATTGATTGTGTGTGTGAATTTCCTGGCTCCGTGCCACATCTTTACTAATAAAAGTAAACTTAAGCTGTGAGTTTGATTACTGTATACAATTGTAACTGTATGTTGCAATGGTTACAATTGTTTATAGTAGGGATGCACGGAAATGAAAATTCTTGGCTGAAGCCGAACACGTTTTTTCCATTTATTTTGCCTTTTTTTTTTTTTTTTTTTACCATTGCATAAATTAAATGGTTAAAATGTGCTTTTTACTATCTTGTCATGCTTTTCAAAGACAAAAAAATCAATTACAAAAAGTACAATTTCAAAATATATATTTTACACTGAACATTTTTCATTCCAGCAGGCATAGGCTACCAACATGGCACAATATAACTTTAAAAAATTAAATGAGTAAGATAAAAAATATTTTAATGTGGTCGTCTTTGTGCCCTCCTTGAATAGCCTATGTTAGAGCTATAACTGACTGCTGAAAGAATGGAACACTCTGTAGCCTACAACTAAAAAGTGCATTGACGGGTGTGCAAAAAATGGTTATATTCTGTTCTATACGATAGAACTATACTGATTATATTCGGGATATATGCCTCTCGCATCCCGGTATAGTTAGATACGTTGTTAATATTATGTTCCTTGATAGATTTACTTAGTTTAAACTACAGATTAGTTCATTTAGTCCCCGCTGGTTTTTAAGCTCCCAGTCCATAATACTAGTTCATGTTTTTTGTTTTGTGTTTTGACCCTGTTTTCTGTGACCACGACTTTGATTCCTGCTTTGCCCCGTTTATGCCTGTTTGCCGATTGCCCGACCCTTTGCCTGTCTTGAGTATGTTTTTTGGATTATGATTTGGATTTGTCTGCCTGCCCTTAAATAAATACGTCTTTACCTGCACCTGCTTCCGTACTCTACTCCCTTACGTCTCGCGGCGTGACTGAATACTCCGGAACAGGAACAAAACAAATGCACGTGTCTACAGTAAACAATGTCACAGTTGTCAAAATCCGAAGAGCATGTGCTTGTGCACGTAGTGTGTCAATTCGTGTGCCCCCTCGTCTCTACGACAGCGCTGCCCGAAGTGGAGGTCGTGACATTCGCACGTCTCACTCTGGTTGCTAGGCTATTTGGTCGCGTCACCAAACACGCCATTGTTCGGTCAAATTTATTCTGCCTTTTCACTAATCTCGGTTGCCGAACATTTGGTGTATCCCTAGTTTATAGGCAACACATTAATTTCAACCAGTGATTTAAACTGACTGGAAATATCTCTGCATTCAGCAGTTTGAACAGACATCTTCCAGCCAATCACAATCGAGTGTTCAGACAGTCCATGGTATAAATTTCAATAATCATTTCCCTTTAGGGAATATTGGATAGATCCGTCAACTAATTGATGACTTAAAATATTTTTTTCTTTTCTGGAAGCAAAGCATTCTTGAGATGTACAGTGCAACTGGATTGGTACCGGTTCTGAGTAGATATGTTTCATGTCATGAATATGTGTGATGCTGATTGACATGTTGTCATATTGATGTGCAGAATCCACAACATCATGCCTGTGATGATTTTCATAAAATAACAGAAGCTTGCAGAGTCTTAGCTCAGTTCAGTATTGGTTATCAGCTAATATATATGGTTACAATTTGAATATGAATTTCAGTATTAAATTCTTGAAACTTTCCCTAGAAAGAATGCTTTGGGGGTGCAAACGTATGCACTGAACTAATTATGTTGGCCTATGAATTTTCTCAGCAACAATAAATAAGCTACAGTTAGATAAGGGAATTTATTTGCAAAGCTTTAATAAGGAGTCTTTTCTATTTTATTTTATTTTGGGGCACGTGTATAAGGAACTGCATGGTTCAGTCCCTCCAGGATTTCTCACTTTTGAGATTGCAGAAATGAACAAAAAATGAAAAAGGAAACTCCTTGCAGGAGCTTGTAATTTTTCAAAATTACCGCAGATTTTCCACAGACTTCGGCCAAGATGTGCCGTGATGCCATCACAACGCGCTGTGACGTCATCACAGCACGCATTCAGCCTAAGACCTTTTCGAATTCATGTGTGTCGAACATGAATACAGCTAAAATGTCTAATTTATCAACAAACATCACTGCGACTATCCGTGCAATTGCAACTTCACCAATTCAAGTAGTTTTCCTCAAAAAAAAGCACAAAAATCTTCGCAAATTGTGTAAAAATCCACAGCAAAATCAATAATTTTGGCTGGAATAATCCCAAAAAAATCTGCGAAATCCTGTATGGACTGATGGTTTATTTATTAATTTTACAAATGAAAAATGTGTTCTTGAAATAAATAACATGTTCTCTGCAAAAAAAAAAATACTTAATGAGTCTGTCATGTATCCTAAATTATAAGAGCTTAATTCTCCTTAAGATTCTCAAAAAGGTCTATAGGCGGAATGTACTTCCTGGATGATATGTGGCACCTGGAACAGTGCACGTATTGTAAATAGTTATCTATGTCTCTAATATGCACATCTATGGTAAAAGCAAACATTACCTTACTTAATTTTTCTATCTCACATACATGCTTGTGTGTTTGTTTGAAGGCCAGCTGCACCTCTGGAACCCTGATGAGCCGGGTACACCACATGGTATCATGGCACCCCTCAGTGACCTGGAGGAGAGACTGTACAGTGCCTGCCAGCAGCTCTCACTGCCCCTGCCTGGCACAGCTACCATACAACAACTACAGACACTCTGCCAGCACCTCGGCTTGGAGGTACACACACATGAATACACTCAAGCTTAAACATGTCTGTGTTTGTGCTCATGGAGCCATATTTGTATTTGTGAATGTGTGTTTTAGGTAAGAGAGGATGTCTTCCAATCTGCGCATGAGAAGAATGTGAGTGTGCAGGAGTTTGTATCTTGCATCCAAACCAACAGCAAACCACCTACTCCTTCTGCCTCAACACCTTACAGACAGCTAAAGAGACATCACTCTACACAGGTAACTCCTCTATTCATCACACATGCACAAGTGTCACCTACTGTTATATTCTGAACTTTTTTCTTACTCCTACAATCTAATGAAATATAATTCTAAACCCTTTTCCTGTCCCTTCTGTCCTCCAGCCGTTTGATGAGATGGGTCGCAGGATCTCATCTGTGATGAGTAGCACAATCGGACTGCGGCTGTTTTCCGAATTAGATGACGGAACAGGACACACAGCAGTGGAGCTACTTCTGGATGCCTGGCTCGAAGACGGTGTAGAGAACGGCTCTGAAGTCCTGCAGGTTTGTGCAACAGACGCACACATGCACATTTACATGTGCAGTAGGTCGAATGACCCTCTTTTGAATATTTACATATCTGCATTCGGAAAAACGATTTTTGTGTGTTTTTAAAAGTCTATGATTTTCTTTCAGTTACCAAACACAAGTCTATTCAAATATTCTGGCTAAATGACTCTTGTGTGACTTGGTGGAGAAAATGGACCTGCGTAAATGCATGTCATTACTTACTTGTGTGTATATATCTTGCTTAATTATTTCTTGCTTTCTAGTTGCATATAAAAAGTAACAATGCAATGTCCTAAATGTAATATTACATGCAAGGTACAACTGATTCATATTTGGTTCTCTGACTGAATCTCAAACGGCAGTTCTTTCTGGATTATATTTAGTGTACTATAATTGCTCACTAAATATCTTTTAATGTAATGGGGTTGTAGCACCCCTGTCCTAAAGAGCAATGTATTCCGAATGTAGCTTAACTGTAAAATTTAAAAGTTAGCTTATGTTCATAGACACGAAAATATTAGGGTGAGTAAATAACTAAAATAAATCTGAAATTGCCTCCTTATGATTTACTTTGCTTAAGAAAGTGAACGTTTTCACCTTCTGCAATTTATGTGATATAACAATGTAGTGTAGCACACTAATGTCATTAATATTAGGATGCATTTGCATGCTAAATAGATTCAGTAAATAGAATTGAAAAAAAAATCTATAACGTCCTATGCATATTGAGACCATTTGGATCACAATTGTCTAACAACCTTCTATGTGGATTCGAATAAAACTTTCTTACGTGTGTGACTGTACAGGCTCTGGATTTCAGCCTGGAAGGAAAGGTGAATCTGAGTGAACTGGCTACAGCGCTGGAGAATGAGCTTATAGTCACAAAGAACTCCATCCACCAAGTGGCACTGATGAGCTTTAAGGCTGAGATCAGATACCTCCTGTGAGTCTGCTCAGAACACACACTGTGTGCTTAACATCCAAATGTCTTTGAAATATTCCTGCATAATTCATTTTTTCATTTCAAACAAATGCTCCAATAACATGTTAAAACAATAGTGTATCTATAATGAGCGGCATAAATAAATGTGTAGGTTTTGTGCTTTCATATATACATGTGAGCTAGTGAGCGTGTGGATCTGGAGCTCAGGGAGAAAGAGAAGCTTCACTCTGATTTGGAGAAAGCAGAGAAGCTCAAGTCCCAGCTGGCCTCTGAGGTGGACGAACATCACTCCGCCATCGAACGCATCAATAACCTTAACCTGCGGTAAACTTCGATATCTCAACTTTATCTTACTGTGAACTTTTTAAACTAACTGTAAACATGCAGCAACAACTAATGCAGCATAAACAACTTTACTTCCTTGCCGGTGCTATTTTGCAGGAAGTTGGAGCAGGAACATAAGGACCGTGTGGTGGCTCTGAAGGCGGAGCTGAGCAGAGAAGTGGAGCTTGTACAGCAGCAGGCCATTAAGCAGAGAGAAGATCTGGAACAGGAACTCAGTAGGATCAGAGAGGATGAGACCTTCCTCAGAGAACGCCTCACTCTGATGATTAAGGTAATTGAGTAACAATAATCTCTATCTCTTTGATGTTTTTCTCAAACCAAGTATTTAATTTGTGCATGCTCCTGCTGGAACAAACAAGATTGGAACAATCCTGCTCGATTCAGAGCATTACAAACTGATTAAAAATACTACTGTATTAAGTGACCTGGAGTAATTTGGTTAATTAGATAAGATAAATGTCCAAGCTTTTCTGTTTTTCATAAATGGTAATATAATTCTCACTTGCTGTCACCACCAATACTGTGCTTTTTGAGACCACCTTGAGCAGGAAACACATGATCAAGGTAATCTCTCAGAAACCATTTCTACAGTTTGGTGGCTTTCTCACACTTCCAGAGGTATCCCATTCCACCTCATGCCCAGTGTTGCTTTGAGCTGGATATCTCGGCTTGTATTACTGTGCTCCAAGTGTTGTTTGTACAGTTGTCTCTCTGGGACACTCTGGGATGTGTTTCCCTCCATTTTCACTTCATGGATCGGCCGTCCTTTGGTGTTCCTGAATTTTATAATTTACAAAATAAATTCTATCCATTCTGAATTAAAGGTACAATCGAAGAGATTGCGTATAGATGGAAAAGAATGGCCTGTGGTTACTCTACCTTACATTTGATCATGTTGTTTATTATGTTTCTGTTATCGCATCGTTTATTGCTTTGTGCGATTATTTATCATTGTGTGAATATTAACGGACTGGGTGTTTAGGAAAACGGGCGTTTGGAGGCGGAGCTGCTGGACAGCTCAGAGCGGCTGATTGAAGTGGAGGCCCAGCTTAATAAACTGCAAAAGAACCTGGACAATGTTCTCAGAGAGAAGGTACTGGACACCACACTCACACTAGTGCTTATCTGTGGTGTTTTAGCTTGGTTTTAGATCACCTTAGTTTTTTCTTAGTAGAAGTTCTGTATTTGGAAGTAGGTGTGATTGTTTTATTTTTTTAATAAATCGCTATGTGTTTTAATAAATATGCGTGTCTGTGTGTAGTTTGGTGATGTGGACCTTAGCAATGCTGAGATCTATCAGCAGGAGGAACGTCTCCGGCAGCTTCGCAACAGTTATGAGGAGCAGTGTCAGGTTAGAACAGACCTCATATAAAAACCATAATGAACTTTCCTTTGTTTTTACACTATGTTGCTATCAAGATGAGAATGGGTTTCCTTCTGAGTCTGGTTCCTCATATCATCTTAGGGAGTTTTGCCTTGCAACCGTCGCCACTAGATCACTCAGTTGTGATTAATCCACACACTTAAAATCTGTATCCTGTGTTTATATGTTTCTGTAAAGCTGCTTTGAGACAATGTTCATTGTGAGAAGTGCTATACAAATAAAATTTAATTGAATTGAATAGAACCTCTGCTCATTATTCCTATTTGCTCTCATTCTGTCTTTGCATCAATGCCTTATCATGTGTTAATGCCTTGTTCTATGTGTGGTTTAGGAACTGCAGGACCGTATAGATGAGTTACAGGCTCAGTTGGAGGAGTTTCGTGCTTTAAGCCGAGCCCCACAGACCTCCTTCGTGCCCTCTCTGTCTGATGAGCTGGACAGCAAGAGTCCCGGCATGGATTCAGATCAAGGTGATTCGTTTTTTCTTTCTCATGCACTAATACATACACAAACACGCACAGCTGGGTGTTTGCTGACGCTGACATGGTTTTGGTCCACTTCTCCAGAGGGAAGAGCACTGCAAATCAATTCAGTGTTTGTCTGACTGATGTTCTTTATTTGATCATGGGCATGGTCCAGGATGACTGGCATGGGCGTGGTCCAGGATGACTGGTATGAGAGCTCATTGAATGGTCACCTGAATCTAATTGAACATCTGTGGAAGATTTTTGAGCGGTGTGTGCTCAGAGGAGGGAAGATGGAAGAAAAACATTCATCCCTCTAGTACAGTTCTAAGCAACAGTTCTTAAACTGATGGCTCATAGCGGTGGTGGTTCCTCTGCTAAGATATTTTTTTGTTGGTTTTTCAATTAAATGGTCATTTGTCTGTAAATGTGCATGTATCCCACTTTTGTGAGATTTGCTGCTGTGGTAAAATTTGCTGAAGTGTGTGTGTGTGTGTGTGTGTGTGTGTGTAGGCCTAGGTTCTGAAGAAGGGCAGCCCTTTAACATAAGTCTGGAGGCAGAGATGATGCTGGAGCAGTTGAAAGAGCAACAAATCAGAGAACTGGAAGACATCAGAGCGCTGCTAGATTCCACGGTCAGCCTCACACACAGGATGTTCACACACCTACGAAATCAATGACGTCAGAGCCAGTCATTGTTTCCATGGTTTTGCTGTCTTTGTAGTTTTTAATTAATGAAGGGCTTTCATTTTGCACCAGTCCCCAACCAGTTTGGTACTTTGTTAATTAGTCTTGTTTAATTTAAATGTTTGATATCAAGAGGCATATTAGTAGTTTTTTTTTTATGGTGTATATACTATTTAACCTATTGAGAAGAATTTTCGGAAATATTGCTCTTTGCTTGTGGAGTTGTCGAGTCATGTCTCCGTCATGCAATGAAAAATTTATTGATTTATTTTTTACCCCAGTTCTTCAGGCGTTTTTGCACTTTTCACTACAGTTCCTGAAATGTGGTGCTCTCTGAAGCGGTTCCTAAACTCTCTAACCTGTTGCGCTCTGTATATCTCTGTCCGATTCCCTTCTTTTGCTCTTCTTGAAAGCTGCGTGATGGTATTACGTAATTGGTGATATAAATCACATTACTATAGTCCGTCATATATTCCCGCAAAGTCGGGAATATAGAGGGTTATAGAGGGTTAATTCTCCACATAAGTAAAATAAACACTGACTGAGGAGTAAATGATTAAAGGGGTAAATGTATTCATTTAATTCAACCAGACTAAACACTGCATATGTGAAAGCACTCTTATTGTGCAGAAAAAAATGGTAAGCTTATATTGCAATCTTGTGTATTGTGATTTCTCTTGTTATTCTGCAGGTGAACAAGTGTGAGCACAGGCTGGAAGAACAAAAGGCCTCTCTTGAGGAGGAGAAGAGTCGGCTGTCATTACAGCACCAACAGGAGGTAAAGGCTATGAGGGAAAAAGTGAATGAAGCACTGGAGCAAACTCGAGATTTGCAGGAGCAACTGGAGCAGGAGCGACGCAGCATGGAGGCTCAGCAGAGTGTCGAGTGTGCTGAGCTACATGCTGCTTACCAACAGCAGGTTGATTCCCTCAGCCAGGAGGTGCAGGATTCCAGGATCCATGCATTGGAGCTGGAGGAACTGCTCAGGGTGCTGGAGGAGCGAGAGAGAGGAGCGGAGGAGAGCAGAGCGAGGGACAAAGAAGAGCTGAGCAGGTCTCATGCCGAGGAACTTAACCGAATGGAATTGCAGTACAAGGACACGCTCAAGACCAGTCTGCAGAAGCAGAAGGGGCAGGCAGAGAGGACACTCTCGGAGGAGTTGGCGAAAGAAAGGAAGGCTCTGGAAGTTCATGTGGAGGTGCTGAGGGTACAATTAGAGGAGGTGCAGCAGAGAGCTGAGCAGGAGAAAATCGAACTAGAAAGAAGGCTCAGGGAAGAGTGGGACAGGAAGCAACTAGAGGAGAGCAGAAGGAAAACACTTCATGAGGAGCTGGAACGTTCACAGAAAGAGCAGGAGGAAGGCATTAAGAGGCTCAGAGAGCAGTGGGAAAAGGAGCTTACTCTTCTACAAGAACAACATAATTCTGAGCTTCAGAAATGTTTACAGCAGGAAAGGGAGCGACTGCAGGCCCAGGAGGAAGACAAGGAGCATAGAATTATTGAGGAGTTGGAACGCGAGCGAGTTCAGCTACATGAGCAGCATGAGGAGGTGCTGCAGTCCAGGCTAGAGGATCAGAGAGCACAGTATCAGGCACAGGTAGAGGAGCAAGAAAGGAAGTGGCAGAAAGTGCTGGAAGAACAACAGGGCCAAATGGAAGAAGCACACAGGGAAGCCATGCAGGAGATGAGAGTGAAACACAGTGAAGAGAACGACATATTGAGCTGCATGCTGGAGAAACTACGCACAGACATTGGCAAGGAGAGGTAAGACACAAACACAAACCACCATGTTGTGAAGCATAACATGCTTGATAACTTTTTTTAAAAAAAGTTGGTTTTATTTTTTTTTTTATTTATAATGTTTGTATATAAATTTCACCAAAGGCTCATGCATTTTACTGTACCTCTTTAGCATTTTGATACATTATTATTTTTTTCCTACCAGACAGTACCGAGGTCAAGTATCTCTGTCTGTTTTCTATTTCATAACAATTTCTGTGAGAATACCTCTGAAAGTTATAGTATGCTCTGGTTTACAGTCTTTTTTTCAGCGTTTGGAAAAGACATTATTTTAAAAAGAAGCTGAAAGCTGTGTCCATTGCACATAGCTTTCAGACACTAATACTATATATTACTGTGCTGTCTTGTCCAGCAGAAAAATAATAGCCAGGTATCTTAGTTGGGGTTTTTTTCTTCCCCAAAATAGCAGTTGTCTGACCCTAGTGGCAACTCATAACAGTTGGTTCAATTTGACCAATTTTTTTAGTATTGATATCCAGGTGAGGTGTAAAAGGAAATATGACCCTGTGTGATCAAAGATCTATTGCTGTATCATGCTTAATCATATGCACTATTTTATATGAAGCGTTTGCGAAGGTAATGACATAAGTAGCGGCTGTGGCGGGCGGCTGTGGCTCAGTCGGTAGAGCGGGTTGTCCACTAATCCACTAATCGTGGGGTTGGTGGTTCGA
>JAFFST010054231.1:232755-244156 GCA_022414735.1 Noturus placidus
GACACAGTGCCTAATTTGAAAGAAACGGAAAAGGTGAGATGGAGGCAGGCTGAATGACGAGGATAATTCATGTTATTCATGTTCAATGTTCTTTTAATCGCTTAAAAAAATGTAATCATTGACATTTGGAAAAGAATCCACTTTTGTAGTATCACACGCACACAAAAGAGATTAAAAAACCTACTTGGGATATTGGATATTTAAAAATCTATGTTTTTTAATCGCGGACCTGGCAACCCGGACTGTATGGGCTGGGTAGGGAGCAACAGGCTGGAACCTACTATAACTCTGACCACTCCATTTATTTCATAGCTTACACTGCTTTATTCCGGCGGTAACTAAACTCTCTTGACGCGTAGAGAGTCTGAAGTCAGTTCTTTATTGGTTGTGATCATGTAAATCTGAATAAAAGTGTAAATAGGAGCTAGCAGGCTCGCCGTCGGTTTTGTTGTTGTTTCAGCTAACGTTAGCTAGCGAAAGCTTCCCTGAAGTCTACTGCGAAGTTGATAGCCAGATAATTGTGTCGTTACTTGGGATATTGGATATTTAAAAATCTATGTTTTTTTTTTTATCGCGGATCTGGCAACCCGGAGTTAAAAACCAAACAAAACAAAACAAAAAAAAAAAAACCAACCAAATAAAAAACAAAAAAAATGAGCGCCGTTGACGAAATACTTTTCAGGAAGCCGTCAACAAAATGTTTTC
Organism: Noturus placidus; assembly: GCA_022414735.1. Classification (NCBI taxonomy): domain Eukaryota; kingdom Metazoa; phylum Chordata; class Actinopteri; order Siluriformes; family Ictaluridae; genus Noturus; species Noturus placidus. The sequence goes on from JAFFST010054231.1 coordinate 233,461, forward strand.
GCCGCATTAATGTCTCCTGCGTTCACTGAGCTATGATGCTCCCGAGGAAGAAAAGTAAGAACGAAGCGTCCAAACCCGCAGAGGTCCAGGGGAAGTATGTGAAGAAGGAGACTTCTCCTCTGCTTAGGAGTGAGTACCTCTGCTTCAAATACACAAAGAAATGCTAAAGAAGCTGGAGTTTAAAATGTGTAACTTCTGTAAAACTACGGCAAAGATAAAGATTGGGCGGCTGTGGCTCAGTCGGTAGAGCGGGTTGTCCACTAATCCACTAATCGTAGGGTTGGTGGTTCGAATCCCGGCCCGGGTGATCCCATGCAGTAAGTGTCCTTGGGCAAGACACTGAACCCTAAGTTGCCCCCGATGGCAAGCTGGCACCTTGCATGGCAGCTCTGCTACCATTGGTGTGTGAATGTGCTCTCATTAGTAAGTGTCCTTGGGCAAGACACTGAACCCCAAGTTGCCCCCGATGGCAAGCTAGCACCTTGCATGCAGCTCTGCTACCATTGGTGTGTGAATGTGCTCTCATTAGTAAGTGTCCTTGGGCAAGACACTGAACCCTAAGTTGCCCCCAATGGCAAGCTAGCACCTTGCATGGCAGCTCTCATTAGTAAGTCGCTTGTAAATGTAAAAATGATATTTCTGTAAAGCTGCTTTGAGACAATGTACCATTGTAAAAAAGCGCTATACAAATTGATAATTAAATTATTATTATAAAAATAGCTTGTATTCGTGTGTTTTGATGTAGTTGAAAGAATCTCAGTCATTCAGTGTGTGTCAGAGAGATGACAGTACTTTAGGTCTATATTGTTTATTCAAGATGTTGTGGAAGAAGTTTAACGGTGTATTATTCCTTATGTTTCCTAAATATTTGATGGTTATAACACTTTCACAGTGCCATTCCACACCCAAGGTCACTTTGCTACATACAGTATATATCCAGACTACTGACCGTCCAAAGTGACAAACTGAAGGATAAGAACATCTTTCGTTCACAGCTGAGATTTTGTTTGCACTGGAGATGCACCCATACTAAATGATCCCGATTATTCAGAGTGATCCTGGCCAATAACCGATACCTCTAGTTCTGCCTTTTATGCCTTCTTTTAAATTAATAATAACGAATTCCACAATTCTGAAAGAAAGACAAATGAAAACTTTATTCTCTCCATTTGAAGAAGTTGTTTCCACAGTAACTGGTCTTATAAACAGAAAACACATTACTCTAATTAACATTAAGACATGAACTAAATCATCATCGGATGTTTTTAAACTATCGACCGATAGCCCATAGCGTGCATAACTAGGATGTCATTATATATGTCAGATATAAAAGAACGGCTTGTAAGCAGGGCACGGTGGCAGAAGATGTTTTACCTCACAGCTCCAGAGCTTGCATGTTCTCCCTGTACTTCAGGGGGTTCCTCCGGGTACTCCGGTTTCATCCAGCAGTCCAAAGACAACGTCTGCAGGGTGATTTGCATTTCCAAATTGTTCGTAGTGTGTGAACGGTTGTGTGAATGTGCGTGTGATTGTGCCCTGCGATGGGTTGGCACATGGATGGATGGATTGCAAGCAATAATTTAATTTGCAGCTTTCAACCTTCTGCCAATTTCCCCCCAGATCTTATGCCCTCGTTCATCCGTCACGGACCAACGATCCCACGGCGAGCAGAGGTGCCATTGTCCGAAGCCCCAGCGGTACCTGGTGCCGCTGTTTACCCGCTGAGTCCATCAGCAGGGACAGACGCAGGTGGCCGGAAGAGTTTCCTGCGTAACGCAACACCTCGGCCCCAGCACGAGGTTTCTCGACGAGACAGCCACCGTCTGTCTGCGCCAACATATCTTCCTCGCTCGCTCCCTGATCTTCCTCATGACTACTCCACTTCTACCCCGTCATTCATCAGTGACGGTGGCCCGATAGCTGAGAACGGAGATGTGGCCCGTTACTACTATCCCCCCGAGGCGTACTACGAGAACCAGCCCAGGCGCACACGCCGGCCCGATCACTTCCACGACGAGTACAGGTATTACGAGCACAGCGATCTCAATTATCCGCGAGGTCCTACGCAGCCTCAGACGCCCCAGCCTCACAGTCGCCCCCCTGCAGGTAAGAACAGCTCGTTTGCCCAGCATGCCTCTGTCTAATGTGACTGAAAGGAAAGGTGTCATGACAGCAGTCTTTTTTGCTTTAAGGGACACAGGGATATAAAGGACAACATCAGCAACAGCGGGGGGACTGGACGTAGACTCCCTTAGTACTGATTTATTTTACTCTATTAGATTCAAGGTGACATTATTATTATTATTATTATTATTATTACTGTGGCATGAATTAAGCTTAAATTACTAGTAAAATAGGTTAATACTTATAGAATTCATTAGTACATATAATAGCTTTGATACTGGTACTTTATCTATAAACTACTGTTAAACTTAATGACTTTGAAAACCCTTGTATTAGAGGACCAATCCTGTGTCTGCATAATACACAATATACATATTGATTTTCCTTGTTTAACATTTCTTTGTGAAGTCTTTGAACTTTTTTTGAAATGTTGCTACTGTTTTGTTGGATCTCTCTAAGCGGTACGTTTTTGCGCATTGTGACAATGTCTTCAATTATCGCAATATGACATTTCATGCCAGATCACCCTCCTTCAAATCTCTTTCATCTTCACGTACCTCTACAACTGTTGACAATTATCCTGAAGTTGCTACTCTACTGCTAAGTGTGCGTTCACCAATTATTTCATTTATCAAGGGACTCTCTGCTTTTAATGAATTCCTGTTGGCTCGTAGTTTGAGTAACATATTTTAATCGAACCAATGTTCTGTTCTGTTTATATGATGGCGCAAAATCTTAAAGCCCACGTCAAAGTCCAAGTCTTAAACGCTCAGTTCCGAGTGGAGTCGTGATGTATCCCTGATGTCTACATGGACTTATTTACATCTTCAGATGAGTCGGAGTGAACAGCTTCCTGCTGATCTGTAATCAAATTGTGAATAAATCCATATCACGTTACAGCCATTTATGACAAGTGGAATGTTGTAAATATTGCTGAATGTTATGCAGTACTTGTCAGTGAGTGTTAAAAATAAACAAAAAACAAGGCAAGTATCAGTAGTTCTATCAAATTCAGCAGTCATATGATTTAGGCTTGCTCAGAATAAACACTTAGGGCTGTTAGTAATATGACATCAGCGTGGGAGGACAGCTCTAAACAAACCAGCAGTACACACACACACACACACACACACACACACACACACAGTAAAATCTACATTCGTTTTTGTCAGCAATCTTGAGCAAGTAATGACTGTTCCATTGGAGAAATCTTTTCTGTGTGTCTGTGATTGCCAGCACGCTGTTGTAGATCTTCTGCATGTGTGATTGGGCGAGCTTATAACACCCCATATTACGTACATGGGGCTTATAAGTCCCCATATTACTGTGCAGAGGGAGAGAGGAGTACAGTTTTTAGATGTATACAGTTGTAGTGTAAGTAGTGTATATGAGGAGAGATCAGCGTTGTAGTCATACTGAGCTGATTTGGTATGAAAGCAGCTGGGTAGTGGATGTGTAGTGGATGTTGTAATCTAGGTGTGCTTATCTATATTGGTGTTGTAACTTGTGTTGTAATATGTGAGTGCAGTGTGTGTTTAATGTGAGCTTTTGCATTAAGCCTTTGTCTCCACCCAGAGTTAAATAACTGACACATGCCAAAGACATCAGCTCTGCTGTTATAAATACACACTATACTTATGCATCGCTCTCTTTTCACTCTGTCTCGTTCTCCTTCTCCAAGCCCAGGTCAGGTTTTCTTATGAACCAGACTGCTCAGTGGTCCTACACTTTTGCTGCATGTATTTTAAAAGCAAAATACTTTAATATTGCTTCTTAATTGGCTTCCAAATAGTTGGCTATTGACCATGTATGATCGGTATGCACGGATGCAGTCCTGGCAATCAACTCTGCACATTTGCTCTTGCTCTAATGTACCTCACACCTCATTAGACTCGAGACCTAGAGTATAATATCATTGGATTGCGGGACACTGACGCAGAGAAAGTTGTTGAAGGTACCAGATTACCAAAAAAAAACGGTGTTTCGATACAGTTTGTCCATACTGGTACAAATAATCATGCCACCGGTAGATATTAATGTGCAGTGTAATGGTGATGTACTGTGGAAAGGGTTTGATTTCAAAATAACATCTTTCTGTGCAGGTTTTTTAGGAATGTTATGTAGAAATCCTCAGCCATATAATCAAATCGCTCTCTGATCATATTTGCTCTCTGTTAAAGGCTTTGAATGAGTGACTATCAGTACCGTATTTTCCGCACTATAAGGCGGATTATAAGGCGCAGTCTCAATTACGGGGTCTATTTTCTGTACTTGACCGATACATAAGGCGCACCGTGTTATAAGGCGCACACGGTTGTTATGCCAACCAAAGTCACACAACATTTTTACAGATTTTGGAACTCAGTCCACACATAAGGCGCACCGGATTATTAGGCGCACAGCCGATTTTTGATTTAGGTGCGCCTTATAGTGCGGAAAATACGGTAACTAGGTTTTGTAGTGTAACAGTAATATTGTAACTTAAGCTTCTTGCAACTTTAGTGGTTAACCATTTTCATTAAAGCTCGAAACGTGCACATCATGGGTTTGTTTTTATGACACTAGCCACGATCATACATGGTTTAATAGTTAGTTAACAATGAAATAAAAGCACAAATCTTTATAAAGCATGACGAAAGCTGAAAAATTGTTCAGGTCTTGAGGTTTCAGATGCTCATTGGAGCGTATGTTGTCATGTTACAGAGAAACTAGAAATTTTCCAGAACGCCAACTGTCCTGAAGACTCGAGCCTTACAGATGTTCCGTAACATTAAATGTAACTAGAAGTTGTTAAAAACAAATTACCGCATGTTGTTCATTAATAAATACATTATTGTAATTGTTGACCGAATTGAATTCTTGCCAGAGCCATATCTCCCTGCAGTTCTCACCTGGTTTCCCACTGACGCTCAGCAGGGTTGATCCTGGCTAGTACGTCCAGTACTTGGATGGGAGACCTCCTGGTGAAAACTAAGGTTGCTGCTGGAAGTGGTATTAGTGAGGTCAGCAGGGGGCGCTCACCCTGTGGTCTGTGTGGGGCCTAATACCCCAGTATAGTGACGGGGACACTATACTGTAAAAACAGCACAGTCTTTCGGATGAGTTGTTAAACTGAGGCCCTAACTGTCTGTGGTCATTCAAAAAAATCCCAGGACACTTCTAGTAGGTGTATAACCCTGCTGTCCTGGTGAAATTTCCCCATTGCCCCATCTCTATCACAGCCCGCTAATAATCCCTATCTCTGAATTAGCTACATCACCCTTTTCTTTCCACTAATAGCTGCTGTGTGGTGTGTGTTCTGGCGCACTATGGTTGCTGTCGCATTATCCAGATGGATACTACACACTAGTGTTGGGTGAGGAGACTAGTGTTTAGAATAGAGCAATATAAGTCTAAGGAATTATTGTTATTATTGATTCTCAACACACCATTTATACACAGCATAACATCACTTGTGTATACACTGAAATCATAATAGAGTAAGCTGAGTGAGGCCACTCCAACAAGGTACGTATTAGTGTAATAATGTTTTAAATATAGGAGTGTAATAAACATGTAATCCTTATCATGAATCTGATTCATTTTATAATCTGAATCTTTCCGAGGCATCTTCGTTTACTCCATAACACACACTGCCCAATGTGGCGGGTGGAAAAGAAATGTCTGTGTTGGAACAGTAGTATGGATGGATGAGTGTGAGATCTACCCAACTAATATTTAGAAGCAAAAGCACATAAAGACTTCATAGCAATGTCTGTTTAATAAGGATATTTGGGAGGATGTTTTGCTGAGACTGACATAATCTAAGACTTGTTCGAAACACTAGCAAAGCAACTAATAACAAATAATGTAACAGTGAAAGTAAATGCTTGTTCATAAATTAATGTAATGTGCATGTAAACGGAGGTGCTAAATTCAGGTTACATGTCAACACTTCATTCACAATCTGCAGTCTGGTTGAAATAATTTCTCTTCCCAAAAACCTTTGCATATAAACAGTCATTCAGAGATGAGAGCCATGATCTGTGTACTACAGTATGATGTCAGGACAACAATGGCACAATAATTTAGTAAGATTAATTAAAGCCTGATTGAAATGATTCACTTTTCTATTCACTGGCATTAAAGCGCACAGAGTAGTTCATGAGCAGACAAAGAGATCTGACATTTCATCAGTTCCACTGGATTCACAATTTTTGTTTATTTTTTTTTTACACCACTTACACTTACTCCAGTCAGACTGTGACGGGGTTAATGTAAACTCAGTGTGTGAAGGGACATCCTGTTACAGATGAATTGAACAGGTTCAGCTATATCAATCTGGCATTTTTACATGGAAACAGTTTCAGTTGCATGTCTGCTAGGAGCTGAAGGTACTGATCATTTCAGAGTTGTGACAAAAAGTCCGAGTATACTTGCAGTGTGTCTGTGTGTGAGAGCAAGAAGGAATGTTCTCCTTCTGCAGTAGGAGGTGAAGAGCATGGTTTTCCTCACATTCCATCTCTGCCTAAGACTCTCACACTACTACTCACAGATATGCTCATTGACGGGTACAGTCTCACCCAGCTGCAGAATTTACCATCATAGAAGGCAAAGTCTTCTGACAGTGATTGAAGTGTATCTTTTATTTTCTTGTTTGTGTCTTTGGAGTATTTCACTGCTTCACACCGACTGAGCCATGATATTGGTTGGAAAAGTTTTGGCACTCCCTTGCCTGACTGTAAGCTTTAACACACTTTAAATCTCTTGGCTCTGTTTCTCCTCTCTCAGAATTATGAGAAAATTCCTACTCAGACATGGCACTTACTCCCAGAAGTCAGTCTCTCTCTCTCTCTCTCTCTCTCTCTCATATATATCCCTCCATCCCCATGGAGAGTCTCCTAAAATAAGCCAAAATCCCAGAATCAACAGCAGATGTTTGATTACACATGTAGCTCCCCTGTATTATCTGCACTGATAAAATAGCTTAAAGAAAGTCACATTTATGACAGTGAGACAGTTTGCAGGAGGTTTGGAATGATGTGTCTTTTTTTTGTTCACAAGCCGGTCATCATCCAAGGCGATAGAAATTTTGTTGTAATCTTATATTGTCAAACAATGTGGAAAAATGGAATAAATAGTATAAATCATAATGCTAGAATACATAGCCCACTGTTTAACTGTAATATTAACATTACTGCTGTTGTAAGAAGTGTGTGCGCCCATGTGTTTTTGTAGCTATTGGACGCATGCAAGCAAAGTCTCTAGGCAATTTGGCGAGTTTGAGTGGAGAAGAGACGGCCCTTCCACCTGGCTGGACAGTTGATTGGACAATTCGAGGCAGGAAGTACTACATTGACCACAACACGAACACCACTCATTGGAGTCACCCGCTGGAGAGGGAGGGGCTTCCACCTGGCTGGGAGAGGGTGGAGTCTGCAGAGTTTGGAGTTTATTATGTCGACCACATCAACAAACGGGCCCAATACAGGCACCCGTGTGCTCCCAGGTACGTGTCTGTCTGTGTATCTGTCTGTGTGGGCGAGTGAGCTGTTCTATCTCCACCAGTCTGGCACATGTGTGGCAGAGTTGTGACCTTAAAAGTTCAGTCGAACAACATTGTTATGTGGCTAGTGGCTCAAATAATTTGGGTTTTAGTAATGTCCACACTCCCATATTGACGTTGCTACCATTCAGAAATCCCCCACACTGGGGACATACAAAATTGAAAGACAACTATAAATATATTTTGCATGTATATACATTTTTGCAAGTTTCTAATGATCAATACATCTCTGGATTCTGCAAAATGTTGGGTTTTTTAAAACCTGAAAATGCAGTCAGATTTTTGATATATTTTCTAAACCTCTGTGTTTTCTTCTGGCTCTAATGTGTTTTATTCATTTTCCATCTGTGGCACATCCATCAGTGTTCCGCGCTATGACCAGCCTCCACCCCTACCTCCACCAATCACTTACCAGCCCCGTCCTCCAGAGCGGAATCAGCCAGTGCTGGTGCCAGCAAACCCCTACCACACCGCCGAGATCCCAGACTGGCTGCAGGTCTACGCCAGAGCACCTCTTAAGTGAGTTCACACCCATGATCACACACTGGGATGCTTCCACACTGATGAGTTTGGTTTATTGCATCATTTCAGAAGCCCCCTTAAGGTTTAAAGGTTTTTCTGCTCATGTATCCCTTAGATCCTGATTCTTTTTTTTTCTTATTTTATATAAAAAAAGTGACCTTTAATTGTTGACTGGGTAAAAATCTGAACCAAGAAATTATGCTGTGTTAAAGCTCCGTGTTATAAATACAAAGCACTTTAAACCAACTGTTAGATTTATTATGAAAACGTTGATGATTTGCATAACATTTCAAAAAATCTTGATTAAATGTCAGTTGCCAGTGTCAGGATCACTGCTCTGTGTGGTGAACTTCTAATAAAAGGGTGATGTGAAATAAATAAATAAACAAATAAGCTCCACGTGCACTGGGTTGTGTGAATAAAGCAGTGATATTGAGAAATGTAGCCGTGCTTGCTTTTGATGCAGGGCTTCATATCTATATATCACCGCTTTATTCCGTCGACGGCTATCATCTTTGTACAATCAGACTTTTTTTTATTATTTATTTTATTAGCCATTGTATCATGCTAGCCTCTTATTTCCTGTCTCAGGTATGACCACATCTTAAAGTGGGAGCTTTTCCAGCTGATGGATCTGGACACATATCAGGGCATGCTGAAGCTGCTCTTCATGAAGGAGCTGGAGCGCATTGTTAAATCATACGAAGCTTATCGCCAGGCACTGCTCACAGAACTCGACATGCGCAAACAACGGCAGCAGTGGTACGCTCAACAGCCAAACAAAAACTTCCCTCACAACATGTGAACTGCAGGAGACTGACATCCAGAAACACACATACCTTAATACATACACTGTCAAGTCTTCACATACGTCTGGCTCTGTGTGTGTGCCTTAGCAGCGTGTGGACTACACACACTCTGACATATAGCAGATGCTCATAGGGTGCTCTGAGACTGCAGGAGAATAAAAGTGGGAGCTGCACAGTTACGAGTAGCATTTGTATAATATAAATTTTATTCCTTTTATAGCCTGAGAGATTAGCTGTTTGGCTGAATTCATGACTGAGTTTCCTGAAGACCTTTCAGCCAAAATACTATCAAAAGTTGCTATAGTGACTCTTACCCTCTCTACAGCTTAGAAGACACTACAGTGCCTTATGGAAACTGGGACCTGGTCACTAGTGAATCATTTTCCTGAGCTAGATGTCCCTCTCTCTCTCTCTCTCTCTCTCTCTCTCTCTCTCTCTCTCTCTGAGCGCTTTCTTTCTCTCTCTCTCTGAGCTCTTCCTGTGTTTCGATTGTCTGAAGTGTGCTATAACCCTGTCTGTTCTTTTCTTCTGTGGCCTGTGTCGACACTCAGCCTGTAGCACACACTCTTCTGCCTTCATCCCATGGACAATGAAGCTTTTCTATGGACTTTTCCTGACAACGACAATCCAGCCAGCTCTAAATGTAAAAGGTTTGTGAATTTTTCCAAAGGAATATGTCTTTATTTAAAGACTAGATTTTGTCAGCAAAAGCATCACATGTGATGCAGGGTAAGTGTGAGCTCTTTTGGCTCTTAGCTTTTTATCTTTATGTATGTCTTGTTTTTTTTTCCCCTTGCATAATGAAATTATATATAAACATATAAACTTAAAAACCTCTCTGTGCTGTGTAGCAGCACTATGTTTAAGTCTTTAATTACTGCGTGTGTGTGAGTGAGAGAGGCTGAATGTTGGCATTGCTCATGCACGATCATTTTGCCGCATATGTTCCCAATTTTCATACGCACAAGCACTCGCATACGTCACATGGCTTCATCTCAACTTTTAAATTCGTTGTGTGTGTGTGCGTGTAACTGACCACTATCTGACCTCATAACTCTGTTATAAACTCTCGGATCCTGCCAACTCGAGTGAGTATGTGTGTGTGTGTGTGGAAGATTGTGTGTGTTTTGTGAGAGAGTAAACAAGAACTTTCAAGGAGCGTGATTTTGAGTAACGTTTGTACATTTGTTAACACCAGCAACATTTTACGCTAGAAAGCAACACAGGATCGGTAGCTGTATACTTCACGCTTGGTTTCAGTGAGTACCAAGTAACATATTAGGCTTGAATAGAAGAGGTAAATAAAATGTGCTGTTTACAAATAAATAGATTTTTCAGAAGGAATCAATTATAATATGTAAAGGTGAGAGTGTGCTATTAGTTACATAATCAATGACAGAATGGTTTTTATTTGAAAAAAAAAACGTTATCACTTACGTTATAGCAGCTGTATGCAGTCGTTCCCTTGCTTTCTCTTGAAGCTAAAAAGACAAAAAAAAAATTCCTTCTTGTAACAGAGAAATTGCAAAACGCGGTACTAAGGACTTTGGTGGAAACCTTTACCTCTGACTATTACAAGGCACTGACACTGGAGATCTCTTCCAAAAATGTTAAATAAACATGTCCTCACAGTAAGCTCCACCACATCAACATTTATTGATTTTTTTTTGTTAAATATAGTGGGGGGGGGGGGGGG
>JAFFST010054231.1:244731-256312 GCA_022414735.1 Noturus placidus
CAAGGCAGCTGGGACCATAGTCACCAAGAAAACAATTGGTAACACACTACACCATGAAGGACTGAAATCCTGCAGTGCCCCTGCTCAAGAAAGCACATATACAGTACATGCCCGTCTGAAGTTTGCCAATGAACATCTGAATGATTCAGAGGACAACTGGGTGAAAGTGTTTTGGTCAGATGAGACCAAAATGGAGCTCTTTAGCATCAACTCAACTCGCTGTGTTTGGAGGAGGAGAAATGCTGCCTATGACCCCAAGACCACCATCCACGCCATCAAACATGGAGCTGGAAACATGCTTTGGGGGTGTTTTTCTGCTAAGGGGACAGGACAACTTCACCGCATCAAAGGGACGATGGATGGGGACATGTACTGTCAAATCTTGGGTGAGAACCTCCTTCCCTCAGCCAGGGCATTGAAAATGAAAAGTCATTACCAAGTACTAAGTCATCTTTTGCAGAGGGGTCAAATACTTATTTCCCTCATTAAAATGCAAATCAATTTATAACATTTTTGACATGCGTTTTTCTGGATATTTTTGTTGTTATTCTGTCTCTCACTGTTCCAATAAACCTACCATTAAAATTATATACTGAGCATTTCATTGTTAGTGGGCAAACGTACAAAATCAGCAGGGGATCAAATACTTTTTCCCCCACTGTAACAACACATTTTTACAATGCCTTTATTATTCACCTTCAATTACTTGGAACATACATAATATAAGTCCTTGTGAACAAGGCATTACTATGCAAATGATAACGTATTAGAATTAGAGCATTAATATAAACCTGTGATATTATAGAACATTAATCAATACCTTGTGACCAGTCAGAATCAAGAATTGAACAGCACTGAGGTATAATGAAATCTAACCTGAATACTACCCTTTCTGTTCATATTACAATAGCTATCCCAGTCCTACATACCCACATAGGTCGAATGAAGAGCTGTAAAGGCCGTCGCCAGTCGAGCCTTAAAAGTGTCATCTCTTACAGCTTGCAGTAAAGATTGGGGTGAATAACTGTTCTGTGGTCAGTTGTGGAAAGATTTGTCATTTCACTTTTTAATCTACTCCTAACTGGGGTCATCTTGAATTAACAAAAATGTGCATGTGTGTGTTTTGCAAAGATTGAAATCAGAAGCTGTAGCCAGCACCTGGATGTCTGAGCTGTAGATGAGTCACAATTTGCAGCATTTCCTGGCCCCCAGCAGGGAAACACGCAGACATACACACCGCAAACACTCACTCGCCTTAACAGCGAATTTAGTTTTTAAACATGTAATATTTAATTCTTTATAAATAGCACTGGATTCAACATAAAACAAGACACTTGTTACAAAATAAAACAATATGAGGGTAACCCAGTCAGGATAGTGTTCCACAGCCATCAGTACAGATTCTTCTTGGCGTTTTAGTGCTCTGTGTGTACGTGTGTGAATATTGTGTATGTACAGAAAGAATAGCAGATGTATTAGATTGTGTTTATATAGTGAATAAATGGAATCCTTAACTGTGGTGGATCAACAGTCAGCTGGCCAAGCTTCAGGCAGGAACAGCACATGTACAGAATGAGCATAAGCTCATTCAACACAACACTTATACACTTGAGTGAACCATGCTATATCATCCTTATACTTTCAGCATCAACTCAACATAATTCAGATACCAGCACACACAAAAGCTTGCCCTTAATTGCCAGGACTCGGATTTACTTGTATATTAAAGGTGCAGAGGGCAATATTTACATTACATGGATTTTGTGGAGTGGTGTCTAAGGTATTTTATCTGGGACTGACATGTCATTTTCTTTTGGAAGTATTAATAAACTTTATATTTTTATAGTTCGTCAACTGCAGTTATCTTATTATCCATATTCAGTACATTAGTCATGCTAATTTGGACTGTTTAATTTTCTTCTTCAGAAAGTTTAATCAATCCTGCTCACTCCATCAGAAAGTCTGACCAATCCTCCCCATTCCTTGAGGAATTCTTGACCAAATCTTCCCACTCCCTCAGAAAATTTGACCTGATTTCTGGGCTCCTAAAGGAATTCTTGACTAATCTTGCCTGTCCCTGAAGGAAATCTTAACAAATCCTGCCCATTCCCTCAAAGTTTGACCAATCCTTCTGGCTCCCAAAGGAATTCTAGATCGATCATGCCTGCTCCCAAAGGAATTCTTGACAAATTTCACAGACTCCCACAGTTATATCTTTTGCACCAGCCAAAGAAAAACTAGACTTGAGTGAAAATGTTAAATCAAACCTAAAGCTAGTTCCAAAACAAAATTTCTTAAAATTTGTTGACTTCAGCTTTAGCACATTAAAATCGGATGTGGTTAAAAAAGAAAATCAGCTTTCCCCTTGTACCTTTTAACCTCATATCCAGGAGACATTAGGCAATATTTTAGGTGTCTAGAATTTCCTAATCCAGTCACTGATTAGGCAAGTTCACATTTTTTTTAACCCAAGTGATTTAAGCTATCTTGAACATAAATCAATACAACACTAGACGCTACATGAGACTATCCACACGTGCAGTTTGCATTTCTGCTTAGATGGAGCAATAGTCATATCGTAGTCCTCTTCCACCAACATGGTGCCAGTACCTAATCTGGGAACACTGTGTTTCCACCGCAAAAGACGCGATCCTTGGATGGAAAAATTGTTTCAGCTCCAAAAACAAAACGTGGCTGGTCTGAAATCATTTCCTCCTCATTTTGTCAGCATTACCTCCATTCATTATTTTTATTTTTATAGCCACCATTTAAAATAAAACGAGAACAGTGTAGCATTCTTTTTTTTCTAAAAATTTGCAAACCTTATCTGACAAATAAGCGAGCATGTTATTTACATTTGCAGCAAACTGAATGGGAGCAACTGTATTAATGTTGATGCTAATAAGCGCCATGCATGTACCTGTCATTTTGTATATAATCTTTGTGCATGACAATGTATTTGTGGTGTGTAACAATTTATAATCGTAGTATTAAAAGGTTCTATCTGGTATACGAATGAATTGGAGATAGAACCTTATAATAGTAATTCTGCAAATTGACTATTACTTTGGATGGGAAGATAATGTAACGCTCTGATTATGTAACAGTTTGGCTCTTACTCCCGGTGGAAAGGGGAGTGGATTGTTCACTGGTTCCCTGAACCAGTACCAACATCCTCTTGGTGGAACGTTCAGGCTGAGTTGGATCTAGATCTGGAGATTCCTTCTACATTACTGGACTTCCAGAATCTATTATACTGGATTTCTATGAGCTTTTAGTGGCATATAATGTTATGGCAACAGAATCTGACCTTTGTTCCTTATACAGCTATAATGTAAACTTTTTGCATTTATATTTCCCTTGAATTCTCTTTCTCTCTGTCCGTGATTTCACGTGCGTGATCCACAAAGCTCAAGTGTGCTATGGCCGGAATGTCTCTTAGACAGAATGGGTGTATTCTTGGGCCTGTGTGTGTGTGTGTGTGTGTGTGTGTGTGTGTGTGTGTGTGTGTGTGTGTGTGTGTGTGTGTGTGTGTGTGTGTGTGTGCGTGCTCAGTTTCTCTTCTTGTCCTGTTCGGGGTGTTGCTCAGTCTGGTGTCTTGGGAAGGCGTGGCTGTACAGCTGCCTATGATTGGCAGCCACGTTATACAATTTATACAGAGCCTGTGAGAGAGGGAGAGCGAAGGAATTGGTTAATGGACATTAAGTATGAGTGTTGATCTTGGATTTGTGGTTAATTTCAGGTAAACAGGACTCTCCGTGCCCCTTACCTCATTAGTGCTTCCCTACAGCAGAGAGAAAGAAAGAGGAAAAAAAGAGAAGAAAATTAATGCAACAGCATACACACGTAAATTTGGGATTTTTAAGTGACAGGGCATGCTGATTTACTGAAGTGGAAATTGTATACAATTTTGAACCATGTTTGAGGTATGAGAAGATGAAAGCCAGTCAAATATGAAACCCCATAATCTTGGGTTACATTTGTTTTGCACTACTCTCCAACTTGGGTTACGCTTCCATCCCCCAACCCCCCAACCCCAACCCCCCATTTCGGAAGCTTATTATTCTGACATTTGACAGCTGCATGGCATAAAGTGAGTGTCTGGCCCTCTGGTGGTGAACAAGATGCACTGCTCTGTGCAAGTGTCCTGCGACTGACGCACCGCAGAGGTTCTAACTTACGGTTTTAGACACTTGAAAGTATGGTTTTCTGCTCTACAGTTACAGCAGTGTTCCAACCAAATGCAAATAAAATTCACTGGCAGAAAAATCAGTTCACTGAAGGGGAAAGGACACGTAGGCATTAAAGATGTGTTTACTTCTGGTAGTAGTTCCCTTCGGGTTTGCAAACATCGACCTGTGAATTCACAAGGCTTATGAGCCAACAGAAAACAAGAAGACAGGCCTGCGTCCCATTTAATACAGTTATCAGATTATTTTGTTTGTGCAGTCTTTTTCATGAATACAAACACAGTGACACGAGCTTATCCTAGATCAGCACTATAGATAAAAATGGACTTATTTGGAGCTTACACACGCTGTTGTTTTAATTGGTATCTGATGCGTGTAAGAGAATGTTTGTGTTCCCTTTTAGTGTTCTATATGCTTGCGATAGACATGGTAAAGTGAGGTAAGCTCACCTGGTCCCACAGCGCTCCGGCCACCTGGTCTATGAGGGCGCCGAGTTCTCTGTACTCGCCAGAGTAGCGGATGTAGGCCCAGGTGCAGAGCGTGATGAGGGCGAAACCCAGAACCATATTGCACACGCTGGCGATCACGTCCACGCCCACGAAGCCTGTGATGCCCGCTGCCACATACATAATAAAGATGACCACGAAGAGCGTGGCGGGCGTCCTTGCTGCATGGAAGATGTTCTTGGAGTCGTTGTGCTTGATATATTGCACAAAGAGCTCGTCGATTTCTGCCTCCAGCTGCAGAAGGTAGCGGCGACTGAACTCCTCGCCACCCATCTTCTTCACACCACGGAACACTGCTATGGCTTCATCACGGATCACTGCATGACGAGCCTGCAACTCACTTGGGGCTAAAAAGGGCCGATCGCCACCACTAACCTGTTAAAGGAAGTAAGGGATGAGTAGTATGGAGTTCTATTCTTGTTAAAGTAAGCGTGTAAATGCAACACGAAGATCATGAGTCATTCATCCTTAGTGACCGCTTTATCCTGGTCAGGGTCGTGAATGATCCGAAGCTTATCCCAGGAACACTGGGCTAGGGCTAGGAATACACCCTGGATGGGATGTCATGCGCACAGACATTCACACCTAGCATAGCCAATCCACCTAATGGCATGTTTTTGGGAGTTGGGTGGAAACCCACAGAGACTCAAGCTCAGGATTGAACCAGGATCCTGGAGCTGTGACGCAACAACGCTACCCGCTGTACCACAATGTCCCCAATAGAGATATACTGTATTGTAAGATTACTACTGAAAAGTAAAAGTAAGCGAGAGTCTAATAAAATAGGTAGTCAAATCCTGCTGTGCATTTTTTTTTTATTCATTCATTTTCAGTAACCCAGTATATCAGAGATCTAAAATCCTTCTCTCCTTCTGAATCTGACACAAAGTGATGAGCATAGGAGAAGAGACTGAGTGTTGCTTGGGCTCTCACCTCCTCCATCTTGCGGTTGTACAGATCTTTAGCTGCAGCTACAGCCGCCAGGTTATTCGCCTCTGCAGTGGCCTGCACACACACCACAATATGCAGTCAAGAGTCTACAGTCTCAACTCCAAAAGACAAGACAGCATAACAGTAGGTCTCAACTTCTGAATTTCTTGTTCTTCACTGTGCAGAACATTTATGCAACCTAGCCTGAGCATCATTAGTGCTGTGATCATAGACATTGTTCTAACAGCAAGACTTTAATTCCCGTAAGCATCATAGTGAAGCTACTCATTTTGAGTGTACTATTTATAAAATAAAAAAAAGGCTTTGTAGGTTATTTGCTAACCTTACTAGCTAGGTAGCTTGCTAGCCATTAATTTAGCGTAGACGTCTGATGAACATTATAGTTAAGCAAAACAGACTGTGCTAAGAACTGCTTATTGCTAGCTTTTTAATATAGCAGTGATGTTGAATTCTCAATTCTGATTGGTCAGAAGGTGTTGAATAAATGTCTATAACAGTAACTCTGATAGTGCCAGCTGTAATTCAAATCTCAGTTTTATACTGATGCACTCATTCTCGTTTCTATAGTAACACCTTCGGGGTGGGGGTAGGGGTTTATTTAGCATTTTTGGAAGGGGTCTCCAGTGTCAGTGCTGCGTAATAGTCTGAACTAAAGCTGTAACTTTAATTTGTCCATCCATCCATCTTCAGTGTCCTAGGGGACACCCTGGATGGGGTATCAACCCTTTACAGGGCACAATCACACACACATTCACACACTACGGACAATTTGGAAAAGCCAATCGGCTTACAATGCATGTCTTTGGACTAGGGGAGGAAACCGGAGTACCTGGGGGAAACCCCTGAAGCACGAGGAGAACATGCAAACTCCACACACACAGGAGGAAGGTGGGAATCAAACCCCCAACCCTGGAGGTGAACGTGCTAACCACTAAGCCACACTTTTATGTTTTCCTACACAGGAAACCCTTCTAGACTTTTTAGGATTTTGTGCTTTCCAGTTTCTTAGTTTAACATGACCTAGCTGCCTATTCATACACTACAGACACTTTGGACATGCCAAGCAGCCTACCAGGCATGTCTTTGGACTCGAATCCCCAACCCTGGTGGTGTGAAGCCAACATGCTAACCACTAAGCCACCATTCACCATGCCCATTGTGTATAATTCCTTACTTATAACGATAAATAATAGCCAACACCAACCAAGGTGTTTATTTCGACAAAGTAATATTCGATATGATATGACCTTGTTCCTTTTCCATAACACCCACCAGAAGCAAGATGAAAAATAATTTGCAAGCAGATGCACTCCCATAGTTTGAAATAGCAAAAAAATTTTGTGCAATGCAAAAAGTGTTAGGATGATGCTGAGTAACTGGATAAATGTGAACATTACCTGTAGCATGGACTTTGGGTGAGGCAACTCTTCCCCCTGGTAAATCTTTATATATGCCTGGAATCATAAAATTAAAACAGATCAAAACCTGTAGGATTCGTGCAGGTGAGCATTAATGCAGATGAGCTGCTCTGCTGTTGTGTTTCTAACCTTAAAATATTCCAGCAGGCCTCTACAGGTAATCTTGCTGCCATTGATTTCTTTGACGTCCAGGTTTTGGGGGCTGAGTAACCATGGCACCAGCACCTTCAGGTTACTGATAAACTCTGAATCGATCTCTGCAATGCAAGTCACATGGAGCAATCAAACAAACTGTAATGGTCTTAAAGGTTCTACTTTCAGTCATCTGAGGATCATGTTCATTCTTTCAACGTCTGTAGCCACTGTATTATAGTGAAGGTCAGGGTGGATGCAGTCTATCCCAGGGACACTGGACCACGTTTTTCAAACTGGACATAAACAAATTTATTCAATATATTTAAGTGCATTTATACAAGAAATGTAGTGTTCATGAAAATTTATGAATTCATTATGATAGCTCCTAAGTTTGTGTAAATGTATGCATAAGGTATAAACCTCAATTTCATTAAATGATCAAATCACATAATCTGCAAGTTTATATATGGACTACATTGTCCAGATTAAATGACGTTGCTATTTCAATTGCATGCACAAATGTAAATAAAAATTTATATTCATGACTTAAAAGAAAGCAACCCAAAGCATTCCATAAATGTAGGCAAATAAGAATTGCCATATCATTAAGACAAATTAAATATAAAAAGAGGAAAAAATAAGGAAGAGTTAGTGTGTGTCTAGAATAGACAATGCACTGCAATGGCTGAGCTGCATTACTGGAAGATTTTACATAGGCTGCGGATAGGAAGTGCTTTTTACCGTTTAGTCATCATTATGCCTACATCTCTCTGTGAGCTTTCAGTTTTATAGAGTATTTACAAGCGATTTAAATTTATCCACATATAGTTGTGTGAAAAAAAGTACACCCTATAGAAATTGTTGTCATTTTTGACATATTTGGATAAGAAAACATTTGATGAAGCACTGAAACAGTGCCAATTAATGAAGTTGATATACTTAAACAAAACCATAAGGGAAATTAGCTTTTTCAGTCATTTATTCAACAGAAATATCACTGGATGGGATATTCTTCTGTGGAAAAAGTAAGTACACCCTTGGCCTCAGAAGCTAGTATTGCCCCTTTTAGCAGAAATAACTTCTTGTACGTGTTTTGCATAACTGTCCACCAGGCTTGCTGGAATTTTGAGCACTCTTCCATGCAATATTCTTTCAGTTGCAAGACGTTTGAGGGGTTTCTTGCATGTACTGCCCATACTGTCAGACCCCCTCCCACAACATTTCAATTGCATTCAAATCCTGGCTTTGACTAGGCCTTTCCATAACCCTCCATTTCTTCTTTTTGAGCCATTCCTTGGTGGATTTTCTAGTGTGCTTAGGATTATTATCCTGTTGAAAGATCCACTTTCGGTTCAACTTCAACTTTCATAGTTGAATCAATGAATGCAAGCTGTGCCGTCCTTGAGGCAGCGAAGCAACTCCAAACAATAACATTTCCATCACTGCTTCACAGTTTGTATGAGGTGCTTCTCCTGGAAAGCTGTCTTTGGTCTGTGCCAAACGAGTCTGCTGTTACTGTGGCCAAACAACTCTCTTTGATTTGTCTGTCCCGAGCTCATTATTCTAAAATGCCTGATTTTTGCCTATATGTTCGTTGGCAATCTGTAGTCTTGCAAAGGCTTTTTCCTGGCACACCTCCCATGCACTTTGACACCAACAGTTGCAAGAGTTACTAGCATATCCTGTGATGAAATTTTGGGGTTCATGGAGACTTCTTTTTATATCAGATGGTCTTCTCTTCGGCTGAATTTGTGGGAACACTTTCTGTTCCCTATGGTATTCGAAAAAAGCTCTTTTCAAAACATACTGGTATCTGAGAAGCTTTTTTTAACTTACTGGTGTTTGGGATCAGCTTGGATTTGAACATAATGGGTGTTTCGATAAGCTCCTTTTGCAACATAATGGAAGTGCAAGTCACATTCATTTGTATGTTTATGGTATATGTCTAGAAAGGAACAGTATAAATAAGAGCTCTCGTTTCTGGCTGATTGGAATCACATCTGAGAATTCTCATTTGTGTGGATTTCGGATTGTGGAACGGAACAAATAAACCTGGACCCTTGTTATTTCCTCACTCACTGGCCTGGTGTCTTATCTTTTCTTCTGTCTCCAATTGAATATGTGAGTATCTCTTTCTAGATTAATATCTAGAAATATGTGAGTATCTCCTTCTAGATTAAAGTGTTTTTGGGTAATAGACTAAATTAAAAATGACAGAAGCCAGTCTGGACTAATTGGCAGTCGTTTGAAATCTGCGCCATTTGTAGATTATTTTCCTTACAGTGGAATGATGCATTTCAAATAATTTGGAGATCTTTTTAAATCCACAACCTTTTTTTCTGAAGGCCTTATAGAACTCTTTAGATCTTGGCATGATGACACAACACAATAACAAAGGGAAAACCAGACACTAGATATGAGAGGGGTATAAATAAGACAGTTTCCACCTACACTCCCTAAGCAGGTTCTAATCACTGACACCCAATCTTGAACACCTGATATTAATTATATGGCATTGAAGGTGTCATAAATGTAGGAGTGTACTTACTTTTTCCATGTAACTGATCTGTTGTTTGTTTGTTTGGTTTTTTTGTTAATTTAAATTGTGAAAATTATTACAAAATGTCAATTTTATGTCATTTGATAGTGTATCAACTTTATTAATAGGTACTTTTTCAAAGAGGACCATATGTTTGCTTGTCCAAATAAGGGAAAAAAAGCTATTTCCATGTATTTATTGTACTTATTTATTTTACATGACTGCATGTATACGAGTACGTGAAAATCTGAGTTGCCAATATTTTTATATTTGGCAGAGTCTGTAGTGTGGTTTGGCCTGTGAAAATATTTACACACAACATTACTAAAAGATGAGGTCCATTGAAAGGAAAGCTGTGGAAAACCCTGAATGGGTCACCAGTACATAGCAGAGATAGATACACACACACACACACACACACACACACTCATTCACTCACACATTTAGTTTTCTAAGGCTTTATTACCCATATGCCTGAGTGCATGTGAGTGTGTAGAAGCATATACCCTTTAGTCTGCCATCAAAGTGGGGGTTGGTGGCGACCTTGAGGCCGGGATGTGGCATGAGGAAGCAGGAGATGTTAGTAAAGCAGGAGTGAATGTGCTTCCTCACGTTCTGAAGCTCCTCATGCTGGTTCTCTGAAATCTACACGTACATAACACATCAATGAGAGCAGTACCACCACGCTATACATTCACATTTCATAACATTAATGCAAACAATGGGCCTTGTTAATCAATCTTTTAGTAATGTGTGTGAATGTTTGCTTAAGTGCACAGAGGGCTAAACTAAATGGTGAAAGACAAGGCAGAAAGGCAGAAGTGGAAGTTTATTTAGACTAATTTCTATGCCAATAAAAACATTTAACAGTGTAAAAGTACCTGAAAAAATAAACACTTTTCTTTTGGCATATTGAATGACAAAATCACAAAAAAATTCTCTATGGCATTCTTAGTCCCTCATCCACTGAATTAGCACAATTTTCTGATAGAGACTAAAAACACTTCTATAAATCGCTCAGGAAAAGGGGAATCTGCTAAATGCTGTAAACATAACAAAAATAAACTACCGTATTTTCTGCACTATAAGGCGCAGTCTCAATTATGGGGTCTATTTCTGTACTTGACCAATACATAAGGCGCATACGGTTGTTACGCCAACCAAAGTCGCAAAACATTTTTACAGATTTTGGAACTCAGTCCACACCTAAAGCGCACCGGATTATTAGGCGCACGGCCGATTTTTGAGAAAATTTAAGGCTTTTAGGTGCGCCTTATAGTGTGGAAAATATGGTATATAGACTTGACAGTATATTCAATATATAAAAGTGCATTAAACCATGCAAATGAAGTCGATCAAGTCGAGGTTTACTTTAATTGGTCTTCTAATATGTAAGTGTATTCAGACACAGTAGCACGAATAGGATACGAATGTTTTTCTGAAATTAAATGACTTTCATGAGTACCATTTTTTTGGGTGTGTGTAAGTGCTCCTACGAACAATTTACAAATGAGTCTGCTCATATCCAGCTTGATACAGTGGTGTGAAAAAGTGTTTGCCCCCTTCCTCATTTCCTGTTCCTTTGCATGTTTGTCACACTTAAGTGTTTCGGAACATCAAACCAATTTAAACAATAGTCAAGGACAACACAAGTAAACACAAAATGCAATTTGTAAATGAAGGTGTTTATTATTAAAGGTGAAAAAAAATCCAAACCATCATGGCCCTGTGTGAAAAAGTGATTGCCCCCTAAACCTAATAACTGGTTGGGCCACCCTTAGCAGCAACAATTGCAACCAAGCGTTTGCGATAACGTGCAATGAGGCTTTTACAGCGTCCTGG
>JAFFST010054231.1:264661-279508 GCA_022414735.1 Noturus placidus
CACACACACACACACACGCACCACCTCCATACGTCATATTTCTCGCGCTGTATATAGGTCACTGTTTTCCTTATCATTCCCCTGAACTTCTTCACGTATTCCTGCATATAATCATATACTATATGACATTTGCAAAACACTGCATAACATCACAGCTAATACCAAAAGCATTCCATGAATATGGTCCAGATATGAATCACGCAATATTGAGAAGAAAAACACGGCGCGCGCGCGTGCAAAGCGCGTTAATTATCCGTAAGGAAACGCATAACCGTCTCATGTGACAGACCTGGCGATCATTTTACTGTAAAACAACCCACACCTAGGAGAAGGGAAAAAAGCCAAGACAGGGGTTGTGTTATCATGCACCGTTGTCACACACTGACAGGCTGTGAATAAACAACTGTGTCACTGGGCTGTGGCTCCTGGAGCTACACAGCAATATGATCCATTCCAAATCCATGTGCAATCAACATCGTATCATCTTTATACTCCTGAATACACCTCCATCTTTTTACGCATTGTTGTTTAATCCATCAGTAGTGATATTTCTTTCTCCAGGATTTCTGCTCCTCCACCATAGAAACACGACTGTGTGGTGTCTATACAGGAGCACAAGCAGGTTGGGGATTAATAACTGATCAGAAACCACTCACCCCAGCTGTCTCTATCCTTTTTATCCCGGACCATGGCGCATGGAGTGTCGCTTTCCAGCCCCCTGGGTTGTCTCACTGCTCGCTCTTCATCAACAATCATGAAGACAGGAAACGGGAATGGCAACGATGCTCCCTACGCCTCATTCTCATCTGAGAGGGACAATTTCCTCATTCAGCCGCCAGGGGGCGGAGTGGACACTTTATTATACACCACAGGTTCCCAAGCCTGGTCCTGGAGAACACCTTGTCCTGCACATTTGAGTGTTCTTCTGCTATAATACACTTAAATTCAACTAATAATTAACAACTCTTCCTGAGCTGAAGTGGGTGTGGTAGAGCAGGGAAAAATGCTAAAATGGTAAATGGCGCACTTATATAGCGCTTTTATCAAAAGCGCTTTACACTGTGTCTCATTCACCCATTCACACACCAATGGTAGCAGAGCTGCCATGCAAGGCGCTAACTTGCCGTCGGGGGCAACTTGGGGTTCGGTGTCTTGCTCAAGGACACTTCGGCATGTGGAGTCATCCGGGCCAGGAATCGAACGGCCAACCCTACGATTAGTGGATTAGTGGACAACCCGCTCTACCGACTGAGCCACAGCCTCCCCAAATGTGTCTACACTCAGTGGCCCATTGATCAGGAATCATATAATCCATGACAAGGTCGCAGGGGAGTCTAGAACCTATCCCAGGTTACTCAGTATACATTTCGGACATTTTGAAAATAAGCATGCAACACATGTCATTGGACTAGGGAGGAAACCGGAGTACATGGAGGAAATCCCTGAAATACGGGGAGAACATGCAAGCTCCACACACACAGGGCGGAGGCATGATCTGAACCCCTAACCCCAGAGGTGTGAGGCGACAGAAGAGGAGTCCGCGTGCTGCTAGTATGCATCCACCTTCTACTCTCAGGACCAATATTACTGAACTGTACTCTTCCATGTTGCTGGACTAGTACCCTCATCTAGCGTCCCTTTAATATGTATCTTTCACCTGGAAATGTTCATGAATAAAATCACTTAAGGTATATCATTGGACCTTAATTCATTTTTAGAGTAAAGTTTTAAAGATAGGTACATGCACCGTTCTAGGTAGAAGCCACAGACTAAAAGTACAAAATATGCTTGTGGGTACCATCCCTGCAACAAGAAAAGGTACAGTTGTGTATCTTTTTTTTTTCTCAGAACATGTACCACAAATATCCATAGTAATCGAGCTCCATACACTACTAATAACCAGATGTTATTCGGGTGATGAAGCACTCACATCACAGCAGTGACTCTGATATGATGGTGGTATGCTAGTATGTGTGGTGCTACTATCAATGTATCAGTGCTGTTGATGGGGTTTTTAAACATTGTGTATACTTCCTTACACACTCCTAGTATGTTGGTTCACTTTATAGGTCTACAGAAAGAAGCTTTTTCCATGTACAGATTGTGTTAACGATTAGGAGTGTCACGTACTGACAGCAGGACCACTGTTGGCTGAGGATATTTGGTTGGTGGATGATGATGATGATGATTATTATTATTATATAAGCATATATTAAGTATTTATTGTTAAATTCATATTTACTATTTATTCATGTTGGGTAACTAGTTTATCCTGGTCCAGGTGACAGTGGCTTCAGAGCCTCTTCCAGGAACACACGGTGTGAGCTCGGAATTACACCTTGAACACACAAATTCACACAATTTTGCAATTTAGGAAAGACATGTTGTTGGAAGGCGGAGAAAACCAGGGATCCCAAAGGAAATGTACAGAAACCCCTCACAGATAATACCTTTCCAAATAAGTAATGAAATTGTTTAGATGTTGAAAACAAAACTGAGACACGGACACATTTCGTCTCCACTTGCAACACTTATTTTTCAATAATTCGTTTGGGATAGCTTCTCTTTATTTTGTTAGGTTTTTTTAACCTGACTATATTCCCTTCACATTTTTAAATAGGCTTAGTGATTAGCATGTTGGCCTCACACCACCAGGGTTGAGGGTTTGATTGCTGCCGTGTGTGCAGAGTTTGTATGTTCTGCCCGTTCTGCGGGGGTTAGCTCTGGGTACTCCGGTTTCCTCCCCCAGTCCAAAGACATGTAATGTAGGCTGATTGGCATGTCCAAAGTGTCCGTTATGTATGAATTGGTGTATGAATGTGTATGTGATTGTGCCCTGCAATTAATTGGCACCCCGTCCAGGGTGTATCCTGCCTTGTGCCCCATGCCTCCTGGGATAGGCTCCAGGTTCCCCACAACCCTGAGGGATAAACGGTATAGAAGATGGATGGATGGATCATTGAAGTGTCATGTTTGTCACTATGGCCCTTCACTCTGCAGACATTTGTTATTACAGCAAAACAACTGACTCAAACAAATGCTGACTCGAACAAATAAAATAAAATAAAAAACACATGCCTGCGATGGACTGGCACCCTGTCCAGGGTGTACCCCGCCTTGTGCCCGATGCTCCCTGGGATAGGCTCCAGGTTCCCCCGTGACCCTGAAAAGGAGTAAGCGGTTGAAGATGGATGGATGGATGAAAAAACACATGTTTATGTTATAAGTAAAAAAATTTAAATAAATCTTGTTTAAACAGTTGGCTTAATTCAGAATTCCCCCTTCATCATCATCATCACCCCATGTTTTACCCAAACTAAATTATTTCAGTGGACTGCTTGTTTGACTGTAATTTGCCATCAGCCACTAGATGGCGCGCAATGCACAATTATTGATTGCATTATACGACCATGAACTATAACTCAGAAAATGTGGAGGTTTAGCTCTTAATTAGAAAACTAGTTATGGGTAATTGGTCTAATATTTCATTTGCTCCTGTTATAAACATGTCCAATCAACAGAAAGAAATACCACGTCATTTCTATTTAGCATTGATATCTTTACCACACGTAATCCGGCATATCCTCCGCTTTTTTAGTGCCGTCAACCTCCTCTTCTGATCGGCTCTTACTGCAGTCAGTCAGACTGATGTCCAATCGGTACTTTCGATTTTGATCTACTATCCAATCCTAGCGTAGAAGGCGGGTTGTTTCGCAATACGGGTGAGGAGGGGAAAAAAACATAAACGCGTCGCAGCAAGTTAGGCGGGGATCGGTTTTTTAAGCGTTGCTGGATGGTTAGCTGTGTAGCAGCTTGTGTGATTCTCAGCTCTTGAATTGGAGAAGAAAACTTTCAGCTCGATGGAAAGTGAATGAGTCGCTTTGGGATGTTTATTTCGACGCAGAATGAATGTCAGGACTTGAAGAAGCGTCTGTGTCACTCTTACGGACGTGGACTGTTCACGTGGAAATGGTATGTTTTTCGGGGGGGGGAAGTCTTCTCGAAATGGGTTGAACAACTTTTAGAAACTGCTAGCGTTTCTATCTGCTCACTCATCTGGAGGAATAACCGCATTCTACTCAGACCTTAGTTTGGTTTTTATACAAAGTGAGTTAAGGCTAACGCGAGTGCGGTGCGGCTAGCGCGAGCTTCACACGGCGACGCTTTGCTAAGCTATTACATGTCTGTCACGAGCTAGCTGTTGTGTTATAATAATGGGCTAGTTTGGCTGCTCACTTGGTCATAAAAGTCTTCATGTTTACGCGCACGAACGGCGTGGGTGGTTTTAAAAGTATATATATATATATATATATATATATTTAAACAAAAGACTAACCGAAAAGCATTTTGTTAGTACAGACAGCATGAACACTAGCAGAGTAAGCTAACTATAACTTGTTTTAGTTCGGACTGAGCGCGTGCGGAATTCGTCGGTTATTTATTTATTTATTTATTTATTTATTTATTTATTTTTAAGCAAAGCTGGATGTTTTGTTCGATGTTATTTGATAAATAGCACTATAACAGCAAACCATCTCACAATAAGGCAATGTTGGTCGGTTAAAACTGAACGTCAAGCGTTTTTTGGAAAAAAAAAATTTTTTTACTTAAAACATTTATCTAATTTGTGGTAATATTGTGGATTTTTGTTCGCTAAAGAAATGTTTTGGCTAAAAGTTTTAACTACGTGATTGGAATGTTGTTTTTGACAGGCTAAAGTTGAGGATTGTGATTTAAAAAAAAAAAAAAAAAAGGCTCTGCATTAGAATATTAATGAACACACTTCAAACCAAAACCACTGTCCAGATTTGTGCTCATCTGTAAGGATGAGATTTGAGAAGAGACCAAAAGCTTCATGTCCTCTCTCATGTGAGGATAGCACTGGGACGGTCAGGTGCTAGTCTGGTTTCTCTCTTCAATGCGGTAGCTTCTGGAAAAAAAAAATCATCCACGTCATCCTCAGCTTTGTGTCTGTTATTGTTTCTCCCCAAGACAATGAGCCAGGTGGCCCACTCGGATGAGAGGACTTTGATGCACTAGTTGGAAAAGCAGAGCACCAG
The DNA here is from genome assembly GCA_022414735.1 of Noturus placidus. NCBI lineage: Eukaryota > Metazoa > Chordata > Actinopteri > Siluriformes > Ictaluridae > Noturus > Noturus placidus. The sequence goes on from JAFFST010054231.1 coordinate 269,722, forward strand.
GTCAGCTCGATCGTCTGTGTTTCTCTCCCCGTTACTCACACCGCCAGCTCCGGGCATGGAGTCGTACCCGAGGTCCTGCGGAGACATCCTGCGCAGAAACCCCCAGCACGACTTCGAGCTCATCCAGAGAGTCGGCAGTGGAACATATGGAGACGTGTTCAAGGTGTGTGAAGGCTTTCTGATTGATTTTCTAATGCATGCCTATCTAATACATGATCTCATCATTTGCGATATACCAGTAGAAATTCTCCCCACAGTAAGATTTAGTTTTCCCACGTTGATCAGGATAAGGCCTAGTTGATGGCATATTTCTGTGTGCGACGGTGCACAATCCATTCGCAACTCACATTCAGAGCGAAAACAACTACAGTGGAAGGCAGACGTGAAGCTGAGGAGGAGTTTATCATTAAACGAGGAGCTAGCTCTACAATCTGGAATTGGTTAGTTACAAAATTCCGTTTTACTTTTAAGTCAATGTTTTTCTGAGGTTCGAAAGATCAGCGCTATCACTTGTAGCTAAAAACAGTGGTGAATGGTACTCTCTCTCTCTCTCTCTCTCTCTCTCTCTATATATATATATATATATATATCATCACTGATATTATCGCAATAAATACCAGAAAATATCGTTATCTAGTTTTAAGTCCATATTGCCCTCCCTATACCTGCCCCCCCACGCTTTGCCCTTTTACCGCACGTTATTTACATAACTACAGTTCGAGCATTTTCTGACTCGTCCATGTTCTGTTAAGTGCAAAGAAAAGGTTGTTCATTGAGCTTAGAAACCAATATATAATGCTCAGATCTGTTTACACTTGGACACGGGTGTAGGAATCTCTAGGAATCTCATGATTTGATTAGATTTTGATTTAGGATGCTGAGACCGGCTTGGCACGACTACTCTAAAAGTGGTGGGGCAAAATTTGATGCTTTCTAAAACGCATCAAAAGAAATAAAACACCACTGCAGGCTGTTTGTCACTGTAGTAACTGTCTGTTTCGCTGAACTTTTTTTCCCTTCACCCCCAGCAAGGCTCACTTACTCTATTTGAAGTATGTAATTTGAGGAATGTTCCTATAATAGAGTCGGAGTACAGAAAATGTGCATACGTCACTTAAAATATTGAAGCATAAGAGATGCTGGTTCAACACACGGTTATTGAGCACCAGTGGGTGCCAAAGTGTGGTTAACCCTTTTATCGCTCATGGGAGATCCCCTTTAGGAAAAGCTGAACTGGAAGTTTTGATTGCTTTTTCTGACCTATAAGATAAACAAACCTGTCTGTTTGGACCTGAGGTCACCACACCAGTCGTTTAAACAGTGCTGTCATATGCCAGCTTGCCCCTGTTTCTTCGGCGGCCCTGTGCCGAGACGTATCAGTAGTCCAAATCCGAGAGAAATTAATGCTTTTAGTTCATTTGCGAGTTGGTTTGATTGCATACTGCATATAATTAAATGACTCAAACACCAAAAAACATTTGCAAACACTGTTTGTGTGGCTGAAAATATACTCTGTAAACCTCTTTAATTGGTCAGAAATATTTTGACTGAAAACCGTAGCAAGTGCGTGCAGAAATCTCAAAAACTTCTAGCACAGGGAGCAAATAGCCAGCCCTAAATGTTTACGAAATTATATAAATGACTTGTTTAAAATATTGTCACATGCAGCATTTTTCTTATTTAACAATCCAAATATCCAGAACTCATTGCATTCTTGCAGCATTTAAACTGTAATTATTTTATTTTATTATAATTTTTATTATTTTTTTTTTAAATTATGAATAATAAACTGCACCTTGGAGCACAGTTTAGTGGTTTGTATCTATAGAGAAACATCATTCACACACCAAAATGCACAGCATGGTTTTGTTCATTTCCTGCAGTTAGGGACGATGCATCGACTTTCTTACTGCGATTGAGCCATGCCAAAGTTCATTTGGATGCAGAGCAAGATCACCTCGCTCAGACTGTCTTGGGTCTGTCTTGCTGCATATATGAAAGTGTCCTGATGGTTACCCTGTATTATGATTTTTATGCTTTTTTTTACTTTTCATATATTATTGTTTCACCCTGAAATGTTAGGGAAAGTGTTTTTTGATGGGGTTCTTTATATGCGGATTAGGGTTCTTCGTGTCTGTGCATCAAATAAAAAAAATTAATAAAATGCTGAATTGTTTTTGTACAGGGTGTAAGCCTAACTAGAAAGCTTTACTTGAGATTCTTATTAAAAATAACAGATAATAACCAATAACATTATCTTCCTTTCTTGCTCAGGTGTCATACATTGAAAGTTTAATAAGAGTAAAATAATGCAATAGACTTATGGTTCTATTAGAAATCTCTGTGAAAACCTGTGATGACGACTTCCCCATATGATCAATTATTTTTCCCATTTTTAGTGAATTGTTTCTCTGTGGTGTGACTTGTGACATGACTTTGCAATATTTTCCTGTGTGTGTTGATAGCCTGAGAATTTCTGTGAACACTCTTCATAAGAACAGCAGATCTGCACCATCCAGGAAGTACTCTCCCATCTGAGCTCACCTTTACCCTGTTGCAATAGTTAATGCTTGGATAAACATGCCATTTTCTTTCCCGCTCTCCTTTTGTGCGTGCCAGGTTAGTCTTGTATATCTTTTGTGTTCTTGGAATGGCAGAGCGAATGTGGGTAGAGCACTTCTTGTAATGAGGACAGGATCTCTCCAGAGGTTGTCCCTCCTGGATTAGCATGCCAGGCAGAGACTAGTCTACTTCTGAGAAAGTTCTGTGGGTTCGATTGACTGCATTGTAGCAGAGGGAATACCTCATTGTGGCTTTGGAAATAGGACGTCCAGAAAGTAAAAATGTCAGAAAAATTGTACGTGTGGTGTAAAACGTTGTGCTTTTGTTTAATGTCAGTAATCGTGTTGTAGTGCAGACTCCTGATTACGACCTCTCCCTCTCTCGCACGTCAGAGACGTTACAGGCGAGAACTACACATACTAGTTTTTCTTGTACGTGCAGTCAGTTTTTGCCTATGAACCTTTAAAGCACATACTGGGAACTTCATTCGTATAACTATTGCCCGTGAATTAAGTAAACGTTGCAGGAGAAAGGATTTTAATAACAATCCTGTTTTTTTTTTTTTTTTTTTTTTTTTTTTTTTTTTTTTTTTGTTTTTTTTTTTTTGGGCATCTTTAAATATCCTGGTACGATTTGAAGGATTTGGAATCCTGTGTAGACTCAGGACGAGTAAATGTTAGACATAATCCTTACACACATAAAGTGTCTTATTCTTTATCAACTAAGTTTGAGTATATTTGAGATGTTAAAACTGCTGTCAGAGATGTGATCTGGATGGAGACCAGGGTTTATGACTGATCTTTACCAATAGCATTCATTTAAGTACCACTGGAACTCCAAACATTTCATATCTTGTTCTGATTATTTAAACAGTTGTTCAAGCGGGATACATCTTGTCTACTAGTTTAACTCTTTATTCACCTGACCCAGGTACAAAGCAGTTTCAAATTGTGGTGTCTTTTTGTTGTTGGTGGTGTTCTGAATTTGGTTATTGCTACTTGTGGCTGAAAGGAAGATCTTTTGAAATATCTGATCCTGTCATGAGAGTGGTCCTCTGATGTTAAGATGTTTAAAGCTGCAGTGTACATAAGTGTTTGGAGGCTTTGTTTACTTTTATTTTTTTATAGTGGGTCCAGAGTACTTGTGTAACAATGACGCACATATTCAGGGATTTGGATTTAGCAGGCCTTCTGGACTTTCCAGGAAACTTTGTGAAAGTAGCAAAGTTTCCATTCATCCAGGAGTGGACAACTTCCACCGGCCAAGGGATTGCTGTGGGTGCGTGCCCCGTAGATACTTTTTCTAATGTTTTTGTTCAGGGGACATCCTTCCTCTCTGTCAGCTTAGCTGCTGCTGTTTTAAGTACTGAGGTGCAACGAGCAGCCTGCATGTGTGTTCTAGCTGCCTGCTAAGCTTAGTAGCTGTGTCGCGTCTGAAAGAGGTTTATAGCTCTTTAGCAGCACAATAATCTGAAAAATGGCTACAGTCCTCAGAGTACTTTTCAACCCTTTTTTCCTTTTGTGTGTGTGTGTGTAATATATAAAAAATCACACGTGTGTGTGTATATGTATTCTGATATATAAAAAATATTAGCGCTTAGATAACTTCGATAATGTCAGGTTATTATTTCCACACAATTCACATACCCATTGTCTATGCATAACAATAACCAAATAACAGCCATCTGTTTGTGTATCTCCTTTCATACATACAATGTGGCTGAGTGCTTCACAAGGAAGTTAAAAAGACAAAAAAAAAAACAGATCATAGGCATTCAATAGGGACATATAAGCAGTAGTAATGATCTAAACCATTTAGAAACATGAGAAAACAAGAAGAGCCATAAAGATTAAAGTAAGAGACTCTATAAAAGAATATAGCCATGGCAGTTTCCTCCTCAAGATTGGAGCATTTCAAAATTGACATGGTAGAGAAATGTCTCCCACAAATACACATTTCAACGCAGGGCGGACTTTAAGTTTATTTTTGCAGTTTTCCACAAACGATCAATGTTGAGACAAATCCATCATGCGGACATTATGGGTTCTTGAGACCTTCCCCATGAGCAACAAGGCGGTATACCAACTTTCAGAAGTTTTGGCATTGTGCGGTCGAACTGCGATCATTTTGATTGTGTCAACTTTGAGCTGTGGCCTGTAGCGCCCTCTAAACTCTGTTTAGGCCCATGCTTTCTGAGAAGTGTAAGTCTAGTCTCTAGTTCAGTGTGCCACAGTAGAACAAAATTGACCAAACATCATGGTTATGGAGAAGACGACTTACTGTTTCTGTTCGCATTAGCTGTGGCTAAATCAGCCACATAATGTCTGCTTAATAGTCAGCCAGCCCACCCTTGCCAGAAAGCCATGGGTGTGTGTGTGTGTGTGTGTGGCCCCAAGCTCATGTGTGTTTAAAGGGCCTGAGTAGTCAGAGTTTTGGAGCATGCGACTGTGGAGGAAAGGGGACATTCACTGGCAGAGTGCACTAGCATTTAGTCGAGCATGCATATTTCAGATGTTGACAATAATCCCATTTTTCATCTTGCATTCATCCATTTCTTAGATTTGTTGCTCAACATTGTCAAGAGTCTTCATATGAACTGGTGATTGAATCGGAGCATCCGTTTTATGACTAGAGGATGTGTAATGGACTCCTTATTGCTTGTCACCCTTTCGAAAGACATGTATCCCACGCATATGTACCACAGTTCAAGTCGATCAGAAACTATGGTTCATGAGGAGAAGGTTTTTGTAGTTTTGGATAAATTTTCAATGTACTGGAAAATCTATCATTGCAGACTTTATGGGTTCCGATGATTTTTTTGTTCTTCATGAGAAATAAGGCATGTATGCCTATTTTCAGACATTTTGGACTTATGGGGTGGAGGAAAAATCATGTAGACTTTGGGTGTGGTGTGTAGTGCAACCTACAGGCTCATGTGGGCCATTTGTGGTGTGGGACGTACTCATGGCCTGTAGTATCAATGTGACAACTTTTTGTGTTAGTCTTTTCTTAATTAGGACTCTTTATTGTTTAAGATATTTAAAAATAAATATTGTATGCTTGTTTATCAATTAACCAACAGTATTTCTCATTGCTATTATATTAACTCAATTAACAGTGATCACGAGCAGAGCTCTTGTTTATGACAGAGCTCCTGATTAAAGCCTAAACAAAAAAAGTTTGGTATCTCTGTTTCGGTCATAAATCCTGAATGGTGCATCCCTAATGAACACCATTAAATTTTATATATATATATATATATATATATTAGGTTTGAGAACTGACTCCAGCCCAGAAAAAATGTTGTCACTACAATCAATTAATAATCTAGATTTAAAAAATAATTGGGATTATCATTTTGGCCATAATCGTGCAGCCCTCATTAGAATAGATGAATCCTAAATGTGTTCAGTCTCAACGTAATCCATGATGCTCAGTTTACTCATGCTTGTTTGTAATATTCCTCAGTGTTGTTTTCACTTTACTGCCGTAGGCAGGACAAAGATGATTGTTTAGAGCTCAGACTTTAATTTCTTGGTTGGAAGGTCATTATTGGTGGTTTTATTTATTAAAAAAAAATTCTCTCTTCTCATTCTTGTAAATGAGGGAAATGGCTCTAGCTATCTTGACTTTAGTCGCCCTTCAGTAGGATTGGGGATGATTTCTACATCACCATGACTTCATGAATGTATTTCTATACAAAAATGTACTGATCCAGTATCATGATTTAGTATTATACATTACTGTGAAACTTCCTGGTTATATAAAGATTATAATTATACTAGAGATGCACTGATGCTAAATTTCATAGCTGATACTGATAACAGAATGTTCGGAGTGATATCGGTTGATACAGAAAGTTCTGCCTTTTTATACTTTTCAATTAATAATAATGATGATAGTAATAAATTCCTCAATTATTCTCTCCATTTCAACAAGTTGTTTCACAGTAACTGGTCTCATAAACAGAAAACACATTACTCAAATTAACATCAACACCTTAACTAAATTCTGAAGATTAAAGTAAGATTTCTTAACTTATTGAATGTTCTGAATTCATATTCAATGAAATAATTGACTGAATTCTAAAAAAATCGCTCACTACAAACAAAAGCATTTCTATTTAATCACTGATTTAAGTCTGATGAACATCAGACTGGTAATATATAATATAAAATTTTATATATTAACGTTAACTGGAGATGAAATACTACTCTACTAATATATTTTTCTGTGCTATACATATATTATAACTTTTGTCAACTCCTCTTCATTTAAATCTTTTTAAAACCCTGTGAGCAGTGTGGCAAAAAAAAATTGCACTCGAGACCGAAACTGCCATTTCACTGCTGTGGTGTAACATTATCAGTGCAGAGATTACAAACTACAATTTTGTCATCATTGTCACCTAACGTCATCTTTACACACAGCTCAAAGTCGATGCGTTTTTTTTGCCTTCTTTTGGATGACAGGATATAATCGGCCCTGATCATTGGATGTTTCTGAAATAGCATGAAGAATTGCCTTTATCGGCCGATACAGATTATTGGCTGATCCATCGGTGCATCTATAATTTATATGGTAAATTTATACACGATGTTCATTTAAATTTGTAATGTTTGATAGGGCTTTAGATATATAATAAGTATGTAATTTAAAGTTACCTTTATAAAAACTGTGATTCTCATCCATCCAACTTCAACCGCTTACTCCTTTATCAGGGTCATGGGGGAACCTGGAGCCTATCCCAGGAAGCATCGGGCAGAAGGCGGGGTACACCCTGGACAGAATGCCAGTCCATCGCAGGGCACACTGTGATTCTCAATATACTTCTATTTCTGTTGACATGCTTTTTTTCAGCCCAGGACAATTGGCTCTGCTGCTAGCCAAAACAGCTGTTCAGCTCTGCCTCTTTAAAGGCATGTCGCACCGTGTACACCGCATTAACCAAGCAGAGTTTTTCACATACTTGAAATATACTTGGGTAGTTGTTGGAGGAACACAGGGTAGAGACCCGGGTGTGGTTGATATGTTTCAAGTATGATGGATATAAACAGTAAATGTTTGCTCTCTCTGCTCTGTCTTTCATTCACCACCACCAAATTAGGGGAAAATCTGGTGTTCTCTTGTAATAAATAAAATTATCATAAAATAGGGCAAAATCTACTTGGGGAGACCTTGTAGATTGACAACCACCCATCAAACTATGTGTCAGCAAAACTAAGTTGTGGGGAAAGACAAGGTTCATCTGTTAGGACATACCATAACAGTGCTATAAAAGCTGCAAAAATACACCCTTATTTATTAACTTTATTATTTACCTTCATTAGTAAATGAATAGAATTATAACGAACCAAACCATGTGTGTTTGACCCATCACCACTGTTCTCAACAAGAAAGTGATTTTGGTGATATTTTTTTTTTTTTTTTTTGTGAGCATGGTGATTTTTAAAAATAGTATTGGTGCTGTATCTTTAATAGACTGGACAGGTATTCTGAAAGGATTCCCCTAAAAATTGTTTTAAATGGTTTTTATGCAACAGTATTCACAAAGTTACCTTTTTAAAACATTTATGGATTGAATGTAGATACATTTTGTTTTGTATTCTGAATATGTAACTCTATGAAGGGCTGTGACGGTGGCCATAACAACCTACGGTGGTGTCGCATCACACACCATGTTAATGTTTCTGCTCGAGTGCGCACTATGACAAGTACAATGTAAAACGTTTTGTATACAAGTGTAATGATACAGTTGCTATATTCATTTGCATTTATAGCCTACCATATAGTGGGAGATGTAATATTAATACACAAATGACATAATCATAATCCAACGCCTTCTATGGTGTTGTCTGTTAATTTGGCATGGGTTTGTTTGAGCGCGGTAAGAACTAGTCAGGCGAATTCTGCTATTTCACTTCAGGTTCTGCCGTTGTGATTGCTCTTGTTGCGGAAACCAAATGTTACATCAGTGATGTAGCCGCATTCACTTTTTTTTTATATTTGTGTATGTATATGTGATGTCAATTTCACTCCCAACACCCCCGCCTCCTTTCCCACCCCTGCTTACCACAGTGATTACATCATTAACTGCCGCGGTGGTAAAAAAAAAAAGTAATCTGTAATGATATCAATACTTATTTTGGAGGTGATATCCAGAGCTTTAAATCTTTTCATTTTATAGTACTGTTCATATTAAGTGTAATATCACTCCCAGAATTGTTTGGGTTCAGGTAAGTTTCAGGTGACCCCTTTTTAAAAAAAAAAAAAAAAAAAAAAAAAAAGTATGTATGTATGTATGTATGTATATAAACATCAGCTGTTTCTCAATTCTAAGAATGCCAAGAATGAACTTGAGTTCTTGTGAAGCCCGATCTTGCCAGGCTACCTTGAAAGAAGGAACTAGAAAGGACAGGAGTACATAGAACACATCTGGTTAATTTCATGCGTAACCGATTCTTGAGTATTGTAATTGAACTTTGGCAGTGGATGATGTAGAACGAGCTCACAAGGGCACAAGATTGAATAAGCAGTTTGTAATGAGAAACGGCCATGGTTATACGTAATGCCCATGCTACATTTTTTTTTAGGCTTTATTGAAAAGCATTGTAGGCAGGTGCTAGTTTTGAGGAGAGGAAGACATGGAATGTAGATGGTTGAATGCAGTTTCTCATATAATCAACTGGTTATCAGTCTGGAATCATTGTGTCTCCCTGAACACTTGAGTGTAAAGCAAGCCTGCACTTCTGCAATAAGATAACAGAATCATCATCAAACACTTCTTTTTCCATTGTTACCAGCATTAAATAACGGGAGAATGGGATGTAGTCATTGTTATAATTGCAGTTTATGTGGCTACTTGTACACTGTAGCCAGAAGTAATCAGATTCATGTGACTGTAGAGACATGTTCACTGTGGATTAGCTTTAAATGTGTTCAGCAGTTTATTTTTCCAAAAATAGTTTTGCTAGAACATCTCAATTTGAGACAAAAAAGTATAGGGACAACTTTGTCAGTGTATTATGGCATATGTGTGTCACTGCTATCAGTAAATCTGCAAATGCTTGAAAACAAATGTTCTTATTCATGCCTGTACAAACAGATTCCTGTCTCAGTCGTTGAGCTGGGAAAGTTGCAATTGGGATCAAAGTTGTTTGATTAAACTTTATTTGCAATCCTGAGCTTGTGCACCCCGTTCTTTTTTTCTTACACAACCCCCACC
>JAFFST010054231.1:307083-343513 GCA_022414735.1 Noturus placidus
GATGTTCCGAAACACTTAAGTGTGACAAACATGCAAAGGAACAGAAAATGAGGAAGGGGCAAGCACTTTTTCACACCACTGTATATGCCATTATTCAAAACTTTTTTTTCTTCCCTTCACCTAAACGAGTGGGCTTTTTTTTCCATCATTCTGTCATTACTGCACTTGCTATTTCTCTTAGCGAGACTCATTTTAATATCCTGTTTTTTGGACCCTAGAACTGTATATGGTCTTTTTCTTCTTTTTTCTTTTTTTTTCTAAACATCCTCTCCCTTTTGTTTGCTTGTCTTTTCCAAGCATATGTTCATTCCAAACCAGGAGGTAAGACATTGTAGCACCACCACTGTCTGTTTGCTTCACCTATATCCATTGCATTTCCATTCCTCTTTTCCTTACATAACCCCCCCCCCCCCCTTTTTTTTTAAAGGATATTTTCATACTCTTTTCTCACTTTCGTCTCAATAGGCGAGGAGTCTGAGGACACCCTAAATGGATATGCTCCCAGATCACCTCCTGGTCAGGCACAAAAGAAGGAGAAGAAAGAATTCCCTGTGAGTGCATATATGTAGGGCAAATAGAGGGAGTAAACGTATTGGCCAGTACTCCAAAGGTCCATCCATATTTACATTCAAATTTATTTGTTTAGCAGATGTTCTTATCCAGCACGAATGAAAGCATCTAGTCAATAATGCAAGGAATCACATACAAGATACATGCTATTTTGTACAAATGTTGGCGTATTCTACATAGTAAGACTGGTGCAGACAACCTAAGTGCATACACAATACAAAAGGTATCAAGATGATGATTTCAAAACTTGTTGCATACATGACAAAAAAAACAATATGTAATACAAAAGGCAGTTGCTACAAGGTAAATGCTGAGAATGTAAGATGTTATCTCAGATACTGTCTGAATTGGAAGGTCTATACACTATAGATAAATTGCTTAGTCTACCAGTGACCAGCCAGGGCACTGAAGTCTGAATATCTTGCTTTATGAGCACAATAATACCTCAGAGATGGAGCGAGAGACGGACAGAGATGAATTGGAAGACCAGAGTTGACATGCAGCTGTCTAGTTGTGAACTAGGGTGTACAGTGCCGGTTGATGCACGCAATGCCAAGATGAGATTTCTCTTACAGGAAGCCATTTGATTGACGTTAGTAGGGACATTACATGAAAGTGCTTTGGGAAGTTATAAACCAGGTGGGCAGCTGCATTGTGAATGCACTGTAGAGAAAATGTGAACAAAGACCAGCAAGATGCGAGAGGAGCAGTACGAGTATAGTAATGATTAGGATTTTTATAAGCAGTTGAGCAAAGTCTGATGATCTGAAGAAATGTACAGAATCTGGTGTTGACAGTTTTTAAATCGGTCATCTAAAATCACACCAGTATTTTTTACTGCACATGTCGAATGGACCATGAGGGTGTTGACCGTAATTAACATGTCCAGCTGGATTCTTTGCTGGTAAATGTGTCAAGGAGTCTTCATCCGGGAAGACGTCAGAAAGTCATTCCAAATGTTTCTGAATCGTACAAGTGGAGAGAGTTTGCAAGTAAGCATTATTGTCAGATAGCACATTAACAAATAGTAAAATAGATAAAAGTTGCTATTAATGAAACAAGGTTATTCCACAACACTGACTAGTGTTGAGGAAATCAATACTACATTTTAATATGAACCGCATTTGTATAGCTGTATAGATTTAGTAATGTAAATAGAAAACGTTTGACACTAGTGTTAACACACTACTCTATAAAGTTTGTCATATTGTCTGCTTACAGAAGCCAGTGATTAATGGCCTTCCACCCACCCCTAAAGTGCTGGTGAGTGCTCATTTCTTTTTTTTTTTTTTTTTTTCTTTTCTTTTTCCCCCCAAAGTATGTTTTGGTGTACATAGGTGGGGAAACTAGCGCACACTGTATAGCTATTGCAGTGCTCTCTTGGATATCCTAAAATTTATTTCCAAGCAAACACACAATTGCAGCATACACAGAATCTAAATTAATACTGATATGAATTGTTTAAATCTATTCATTCATTTAAGCATTCCAGCTGGCATTAGTATTGTATTCCTACTATTCCCTTTAAAGTTCACTTTGTGAATTCCTGTGTACATTGACTGTGTCTCTGTCCATTTAGATGGGAGCATGTTTTTCTAAAGTGTTTGATGGCTGTCCTCTAAAAATCAACTGTGCCACTTCATGGATTCACCCAGATACCAAAGGTTAGCTGTTTCAGAGTCTCATCCTGTTTGCGAGGGTGTGCGTGAAACATTTGGTTCTTATACCTGTAATGTCTACCTGTGTTGCAGATCAGTACTTGATCTTTGGGACAGAGGATGGCATCTACACATTGAACCTGAATGAGTTACATGAGGCCACCATGGAGCAGGTATTTGCTAACCTCTGATCTTTTCCTTCTAGCATCTTCCATTAAGGATGTGGTGTGTTTCAGTGTGTCTGTAGCCTGATCCATGTTGTGTGAGAGATCACTCTGTGTAACAAAGTATAAAACACTATTTCAACATTCAGAATGTATACATGCTGATTATGTTTCAGCTTTTTCCACGGAGGTGTACCTGGCTCTATGTCATAAATAATAACCTCATGTCATTGTCAGGTAAGTGTCTCAAATACACAGCGAATACACATTTGGATACTAATCTACCAGCCATGTCTGTCTTTTATTCATTGTTTATGAATGTTTGTTTGTTTTGACTGTGTGTAGGTAGGTGTGTTTTGCATTTTGCATTTTTGGTGGAAAACGGTCAATTATTTCAAAGCATTTCAGTAAAAAAAAATTACCAAATGTGGCAAAATTGCAGTTTAGTCTAAATTAGTGCAAAATGTTTCCCTAACAACAAATGTAATCAATGAGCCAAGACATGTTTGGTGCCATTTACACGAGTTTTAGCACTTGCCTCAAAGGTTATAAGGTCATAAAATACCCCAGCACAGCTGATTAAATCTGGTTGGATCTGATTCAGGCAGGATATAATGTTCCACGATAGTAGTGAGCCTCTGCCATTTTATTACAAATATATTAGATAAGCCATTCAGGATGAAAAGTATTCAGGGCACAAAAATTTCCATTAACTCAGCAGATCCATAGTGTCAAAGCCTGAGCTCTGATTTTATTCATATTCTTTAATGAGAAAACAGCTGCTAATTCTAGCTTTAGACTTGTGAAATTCAAATCAGCAGTTTCTGAAATACTCAAACCAGCTCATGTGGTACCAGCAGCCATGCCACGATTAAAGTCACAGAGATGTTTGATGTTCACATTAACTGAAGCTCTTGATCTGCATTATTTTATTCATTACGTTGCTGCCACATGAATGGCTGAATTTTTTATATAACTACATAAATGAGCTGATGTACAAATGCACCTTTTAAAATGGACAGTTTACAGGTACTGGATTTTTGATTTCCATGAGCTGTAAGCAATAATAATCAAAATTAAAACAAAAAAGGACTTGAAATATTTCATTATGTGTAATGAAGCTAGAATATATGAAAGTTCCACTTTTTTTAATTAAGTTACAGAAACAAAAATAACTATCCTTTATAGTCAAGCTTTTTGAGATGCACCCATATGTATAGAGCAATATTATCATTTGAATTTGTTCTATACAATTTGGAAATCCTAAAGCCACACCAACATTTCATGGTTGTGGGAAATGATACCAAGCTACATGATGAGAAGCAAAACAATTCCTATCTTAAGATGACTATTACTGTTTTTTTTTTTTTTTTGTTTTTTTGTTTTTTTTTTAAATACACAGTGCATCATAATTTTTATAGATCCATTTTTATAGATGCTGCTCATACAGTGTTTAGGCATACAATGGGCACTTGGCATTACATTAACCTCATAGCTTTAGTGTTCATTCTGAAGAAGCGTGTTTTGGGTACAAACCTGTCTTGGCTGATGAATGACATTTGCAGTAAGGGTAGAATTATCAATTGTGTGTGTGTGTGTGTGTGTGTGTGTGTAAAACTCAAGGCAACCCTCATCATATTCCTACTGTCAGTCTGTCCTCTACAGTTCATCAGGTCTCCTGTATAGTATACATGCTTTTTGCTTTTGTCGTACTCATTCAGTGTATAGTAGCTACATGATTACTTTTCTTTCTCTTTCCTCTTTTGCACTGTCTCTTCTGTCCTCTCTGATCATGGCTGATCTCACTCCCTGCTGACTGCTTTAACGTCTAAATCACCATAATCAGAAGGTAAAGGCACTCTTACACACTTGCACATACCAAGCATACCATCATTTTCCTCACTGTGCACATATTCATGCCTATCTGATATCACTTTTTTTCTCTCTTTTAATTGTTTCCGTTTAAGCCATGTTGTAGATCTGCATCACTGTGCTTATCTAAGCTTGCAATTATTGTTGCTTACACCAGAGAAGTCCAGAGACACTGCTAAATTGTTTGGTTGTGTTGCCTCTCTGCCACTTGTCGTTGTAAAATGCTATAATCTGTGTTTTAACGTGTCAATACCATTCTGTCTCAGGGAAAACCTTCCAGCTGTATTCTCACAATCTAATTGGCCTGTTTGAGCAGCTCAAAAAACCTGGACTTGCTGCACAGTTGCAAACTCACAGGTTCCCTGAAAGGATACTGCCCAGGTACACAAGCTAGTCTCCTGCTGCAATTGCTTTTCTACCAGCACATAAATCTTGTCTAATGTAGTTTCTTACCCTTATCAGAAAGTAATAATTTGTATCAGATGTAAGAAGCAACATCTCAGTTTTAAAAAGCAATGTCTGATTCTTTTTTTATTTTTTGTTACACACAGCAATGTTGTGTTTTTTTTTTTTTTTTTTTTTTTTTAATGACCCATGTATAATCAATCTACTTATGGTGTAAATCCTAAATGGTTTTCTATTCACGGTGTTTGGTACAATATAATAGAGCTGCTAGGCCTACCTAGTGCCCTTATACATTGTGTAGAACAGCATTTGAGACAAATACACTTCTACTTTTGCCATCTGGTTTGGATTCAAATTTCTCACTATGTTCAGTCAACTTTAAAGTATTGTCAATCTTGAGTTTTCATGTTTACGCTGCCATTAAAGCCCAACATGTCTCATGCTTAGTAGTTCAGTCTATCAGGGGTCACAGAGCCATACAGATTTTAACATCAAATCAGATGTACCTAGTTTCATTTCAAAATCATTTAAAAAAATATATATATTTTTTAGTACCATTTAATGTTTACGAGATGGGAAAGCGACAAACGCAGTCAGTCAGGTTACGGATAGTCCTGGGTTCACTTTTGCTGCCGGGCCATACCATTTGGTGGAGAAGTGTTTCGCATGGCCTTGGGTTGAACCCATAGCTACTGTAAGCTCAACTTACAACTACCTTAATTGAACCCAATGTTACCTTCCTAACCTTTGACTTCAGCTTTGTATAGTACCGCCTAGTCGTACAACACAGCACACACAAACACCTGCCTATTTCCTGACATGGCACTCGTCATTCTCTTAATGTGATATAGCTCAAGTACTTTCCTAAGTGTATTGTTCCACAGGTGAATAACTGGATCCATTAAGTGCTGTCCTTGAGTGGCTGTCTTTGGTCTAGGTCTAGAACTAATGTAACTTTTTGGATCACACTGGAATGGTTATAATCTCATGTATAAATACAAAAAAGTGCAAATGTTACATGGAAATAAATAATTATCAAAAGGCATTTCTTTTTTTCTGTGCTATAGTGCTTTACACTGGTTTTCAACAGCCATTATGTTAAACACTTTGTAATAATGTGTAGTGGATAAGAAGCCACTTGGGATTACAGCCTAACAGGGTGACTTTTGAAGAAGACAGGATAATGGTGGTGACTTTTATGTGAATAAAAATATCACATCTACTAATATAACAAAACAAGACAGTTTTTAAAAAGCTGGACCATTAATGTGTACCAATCAGTATTATGTCTGTAATTTTCTTTACTTAAAATACAGATTTTAATTTTTGATGGTCTGTGATGCAAAGTTAGTCTACTAATGTTTGCTCTTGTTTTGCAATATAAATTTATAGGCTCATTAGCAGTTAAATGCATAATCAAAATGTCAATGATCTATTATGATGTCCATGTTGTTGCAGTGTAGATTGTCATCATAAGTTAATTATGCTTATTTGTTATTGTGTTTTGTTTAACAGGAGATTTGCCCTGACCACCAAAATCCCTGATACAAAGGGCTGTCACAAGTGCTGCATCGGTGAGCAACATGGGCGAGTTTGTTTTCCTCTAGTGGTTACTTCTGTTAGTCAGAGTAGCCAGATAATTTATTGTAACAGTGCTAAGCTGACATAACTTGATCAAAAGTATTTGATTTTTGAAAGCTGATAACTGCTTGTTCATGGTTATTGTAGCTGTATTTGCATTGTTCTCTCTCTCTCTCTCTCTCTCTCTCTCTCTCTCTCTCTCAGTGCGTAACCCATACACTGGTTTTAAATACCTGTGTGGAGCACTGCAGTATGGCATCGTTCTGTTACAGTGGTACGAACCTATGCAGAGATTCATGCTAATAAAGGTTAGTAACAAACAGAAAATTGATTTTGGTGCTTACTAACCTTAGGAGACTATATCTGCAGTTTTACTAAACTCTCCTGTCTCTATTGTCCTCCCTGCTGCAGCACTTCGATTTCCCGCTGCCGAATCCTCTGAGTGTGTTTGAGATGTTGGTGGTGCCAGAGCAGGAGTACCCCCTTGTATGTGTAGCTGTCAGTCAGGGAACCGAGCCCAGCCAGGTTGTTCGTTTCGAAACCATCAACCTCAACTCCTGTTCCTCCTGGTTTACTGATATTGGCTCAGGTACCCAGTCACTCCTATACAAAAATTCTTTTAAATTTTGCATGTATTTAAAACGAATAAATTATTTGGTATGTATTCATATATTAGCAAGGCCATAGTGCTATACTGTCTTTGTAATGCATAAATCATTGTATTTGAATATCCATAAATTATATACAGTTGTTCAGAATCTTTGTCTTAAATCAGCATAGGACCTTCTGCCTTAAATCTTAAATATGATTTAATAGAAAGGAGTAAGACTATACACACGCATACACTACATGCGTATGACTCCATGCACCGTCGACTAGGAAACAGCTTATAATTCCGGTTGGTAAAAAACTGCTAGTGTTTTATTTGAGATGATACTACCTTTCTAAATTCATAAACTAGACAGAATAGAGTACGCAGTGCATAGTGTAAGTGTATATTATGTCATTTGGGACAACACTTTAGTATTTACTCTCTGAAGCGTGTTTTAGGAAGAGAAGTAACGTAGGGAGTAAACGCAGACCGTGCCGCGTGTAGATTGACTAAGTGATGATGAGATTCGTTGACGACAATTTTCAGAATTGATTATGATCAATTTAATTAATTAGTTGTTGCAGCTCTAGTTTGATTACACATTCATATGCATTCACAATATGAATCACACTTTCTCTAACTTTCTAGTGGGGAATCATGTTGATGCAATTCATGTTACTCAGTTGGAGAGAGACACAGTGCTTGTTTGCCTTGACAGTGAGTATGACACCTTTTTGAAATAAGAAGTTCAAATAAAAAATGCTTGTGTCGATATATATTTCATAGTGTGTTCACCTACAGAAAATCTGAAGATAGTGAACCTGCAAGGAAGGCTAAAATCTAATAAGAAACTATCTTCTGAACTCAGCTTTGACTTCTATATCGGCTCAGTGGGTAAGTGTGTTATCTAGGCATTTGTATCATTTAATAACATGGTCATAAATGTGGTTGTAATGGTTGGTTGTATGTGGTAGTGTGTCTTCAGGACAGTGTATTGGCTTTCTGGAAACATGGCATGCAGGGGAAGAGCTTCAGATCTAACGAGGTATGGTGAACAAAGAAAGCTATCATTCATCCTGCTTATACTGAATGCCAGGGGAGCACTTGCTACAAGCTTAACACATTGCTATGAGTTTTGCTTCAATCTGTTAGTCAAATCCTGTCCTTCGTCATTATTACACTGCTCCAAATCATCTAATTCAATCCATCTGCCGATTATTATACAATTCTTATAATTAAGCTGCCACGCTAGAACAGGGGGTGCACTACAGTGGTGCATGAAAGTTTGTGAATCCTTTAGAAGTTTCTATATAGCTGCATACATATAACATAAAACCTCATCAGATTTTCACACAAGTCATAAAAGTACAAAAAGAGAACCCAATTAAAAAAATGAGACAAAAATATTATATTTGGTCATTTATTGAGGGAAATGACCCAATATTACATGTCTGTTAGTAGCAGAAGTATGTGAACCACTAGGATTAGCAGTTAAATTGAAAGTGAAATTAATTAGTTGTTTCCAATTAATGGGATGAGCATCAGGTGCGAGTGAGTGCCCTGTTTTATTTAAAGGAATGGGATCTAGCAAAGTCTGCTCTTCACAACACGTTTGTGGAAGTCTACCATGGCACATACAAAGGAGGTTTTTGAGAACCTCAGAGTTGTTGATGCTCATCAGGCATGAAAAGGTTACCAAACCATCTCTAAAGTGTTTGGACTTCACCTGCAGTTTGCTAAAGATCACATGGACAAGCCAGAAGGTTAATGGAGAAATGTTTTCTGGATGGATGCGGCCAGAATTGAACTTTTTGAGAAGGGTTATGTTTGGAGAAAGGAAAACACTGCAGTCCATCATAAGAACCTTATCCCATCTCTGAAACATGGTGGTGGCAGTATCATGGTTTGGACCTCTTTTGCTGTATCTGGGCTAGGACGACTTGCCATCATTGACAGACCAATGAATTCTGAATTATACCAGTGCATTTAAAAATATTTGAAAATATTGGGACATCTGTCCATGAGCTGAATCTCAAGAGAAAGTGTGTCATGCAGAAGTAAAACGACCTTGCAGGTCATGCAGAAAGCACACAAGTTGTTCTACCAATGAATGGTTAAAGAAGAATAAAGTTAATGTTTTGGAATTGCAAAGTCAATGTCCTGACCTTAATTCAATAGATATGATGTGGAAGAATCTGAAGCAAGATGTTCATGTGAGGTTAACCCACCAACATCCAAGAGTTGGAGCTGTTCTATACTGAGGAATGGGCTAAAATTCCTCCGAGCTGATATCCAGGATTGATCAACTAAATGTTTCCGGTAACTGTTGCAGTTATTTCTGCATAAGGGGGGTCACACCAGATACTGAAAGCAAAGGTTCTCATAGTTTTTCCACTCACATATGTAATATATTGGATCATTTTCCTCAATAAATAAATGACCAAGTATCTAATTTGTTTAATTGGCTCTCTTTGTCTACTTTTAGGACTTTCAAGCAGTACTGTATGTTGTGTGTAGGTATACAAATTTCTGTATTTTGTGCAGTGATGTGCCTCCCTTTGGGTACATATTTATGCTACATGCAGTGTGTGCATCTAGGCCTCTAAATTTATCCCTAAATAATCTCTTTAACTTGCATTCTTTGGTTTACAGTAGGAAGATTATGAAGCTTGTCAGGAGATATTTTCCTCAGTTATTTCTGTGATGAGGTTATTGTGACAGTTCAGTGGATGTTTCATATAAGCAGAGTTGCCAGTTTATAGAGAAAACATGACTCCTGTATCTATGCACATGGTGCGTGTTATCAGGTATATCTACCTGTAGCACGTCTGGCGCCTTGCACAATATGTCAGCCATCTGCTGCCCCCCGTTCATCTGTGAAATGAAACCACTGCTGAACAGATTTTCAAAAAGATAAACTTTAGTTACTAATTGTACACCTGTTGGTGCAGCGACCATGTCAATATTTGTAATGGAATTGCATGGAAGTTGACAGAATGATGTAGCTCCTGATACCAGCTCAACACGTACTACAATGTGTAGATCAACGCTTTTCCTCAGATGGTTCATTCATTTTATCAGCGGTCGTCCTATGGCTGATGTATGGACATCTGTTGCTATACACAATCACTAATTGTAACCTGATCAACTGTGTGAGGTGCTTCTAATGAACTGGCAAATAAACTATGTGCATAGGTTTACTACAAAAAACTACAAAAAGCCTTTAGGAATCATTGATTATTTATTTTTGGCACCTAAATTGTCTGTAGTATTTATGATGATCACTTGTTTGGGTATATGGCTGTGGTTAGATGGGTAGCGCTTTCAATATGTCACCCTGATCGCTGTCATGTTCACCTGATCAGCATGACTCAAACAATAAAAGATCAGAGACCACGAGAAGGTGAACCACTCTGTATGAAAACTAATACCCTGTGTGTGTGTGGAATTCAGTGAGTGAAGTGAATATGACAGTCTGTTTTCTAGAAGACATTGTGAAAGGTAATGTAAAATTGATGTCCAATCAGAAAGTAGCAGCTGCTCAAAGAAAGCGATTAAATTATTCATCTGTTTTTGTCTTGTATGACCCTGTTGAAAGGCCATCAGCACCCTCAGGGTTCCAGTCTGTGCACTTGATTACGTGTGTGTGTGTAAAAGGGAGAGAGAATAGCAGGCTATAGCATAAGCCTGTGACAGGAGTTACACTGGCACTGTCACCTGGTGTGATTGCCTGTGCTTGCATAAAAAAAAGAGATGAGGGGGAGTTACTGTCATGATGGACTGCTGCACTTGGCTGTTGTCACTATAGGATCTTGAATGGTGTCTGCTTTCCTTGCACTGAACAATTTGTTTGTTAAAATAAATATGAGGTTAAACAAAATACATAATGGAGGAATCATGGGAATACCAGTGTATGTAGAGTGATTTTATAAGAATTTAGTTCTCTTATCTCTAGAACGTCTGACTTTCTTATTGGATTTGAGTTTGGAATATTTTTTAAGATGTTAATTAAACCAAACCTTTATTTATTAAAGCAGATGAGTTTTGCAGAGTTTCACCCACGGTTGGACAGAAGACTAAAAGTCTCTGCTGGTCCCTAACTAAAACTTTCTTCTTCTTGTAGGCAACAGTGTATATGTACAAAATGTTGTTAATTGTGGCAATAAATGTTTTTATATTTACAATATATGGCCAAATGTTTGTGGACACCTGACCATGCCCATATGTGCTTTTTGAAAGCTGTGTTCCAGATTTAGCTCTCACTTTATATTAACCTCTACACTTAAGTTCAGGGAAGGCTTTCCACTAGATTTTGGAATGTAGCTATGGGGATTTGTGTACATTTCAGCCACTGATGTTGAGCATGGAGGTTTGGGGTGCAGTCAGTGTTTCCAGTTCATCCCAAAGGTGTTTAGTGAGGTCGCGGTCAGGACTCTGTGCAGGCTGCTCGTCTTCTTCCACACCAAACTTGGAAAACCATGTCTATGTGCACAGGGGCATTGTCATGCTGGAACAGGCTTGGACTCGACCCCTTAGATCCAGTGAAGGGAAGTTGTATTCCTACACCATACAGAAACATCATATTCAGGTGTATGCTTCCAACATTGTGGAGCAGTTTGGGGAAGATCCACATATGGGTTTGATGGATAGGGCGGCTGTGGCTCAGTGGGTAGAGCGGGTTGTCCACTAATCCACTAATCGTGGGGTTGGTGGTTCGAATCCCGGTCCGGGTGATCCCATGCCGAAGTGTCCTTGGGCAAGACACTGAACCCTAAGTTGCCCCCAATGGCAAGCTAGCACCTTGCATGGCAGCTCTGCTCCCATTGGTGTGTGAGTGTGCTCTTATTTGTAAGTCGCTTTGGATAAAAGCGTCTGCTAAATGAATAAATGTAAATGTAGGTGTCCAAATGATTTTGGCCAAATAGGGTTTATAGTTCTTAAAATCTGCAGGCTTGTTTCTCCTTTATACATACACCAACTGCAAGTAATGTTATAGCATTTTATAGTCTGGTTGGGGGTACCCCAAATTTGAAAAGGAAGAAAATTGCATTTCGAAGATGCTATGGCATTGATTTCTGCACAGAAGCATCACAGGCATTTGGACCACCAGTATCTGATTGCAAACTAAATTGAAAAGGCTTATGTCAATTTTACTACAGCACATGACTGTCCAACTACTTGAACCTGACTTTCCATGTGTGAGGGAAGCATGCAGCTGAGCTAGCAAGGTTTTAGACCTCTTTGGGCAGGTTGATTGTTTTAACCACTACATTGGAAATATAAATAAAAAATTTTTTTGGTGTAGATGAGGAGTGAAAGTACAGTATGTTATAGACAGAAAACCCCTAGTTTTGGCCGAAACCATATTTTTCCTAATTGTGGTTTTCCTAGACCACCGCACAAATAATATATTGGGTTAATGTTCCATGTGTTTATTAATTCATCTTGTACTTTCCTACAGGTAACACAGGAGATTTGTGACCCGAGCAGAGTGTTCAGACTACTCGGATCAGACAGGTCTGTGCTAGTTTCATCACTGCTTCCTCTCATGTGTTTCTCTTTCTCTGTTCATCTGTCTTTCACTCACCCACCCATTCATGCAGTGGTGTGTGTCTCTCATTTCTCTCTTTCCTCTTTACCTGGAAACATACTATAACCTTCCAGCTCATCTCCTCCCATCCTCAGAGAGCCTGTGATTTCCCTTGCTGCTTACGTTTCTATGACAAGAGAGCCACACTGGAACTAGTGTGTGTGGACGTGAGCATGTGCAGTGTAAATGGAAACATCAGTAAATTGTTTTCATTGTGGCCCAGACATACAAGGGTTTCATGAGCGAGATAGAATTTTCTAGAACAGGTTGATGAGAAAATGTATTAATATATAACATTCACACTCTCAGAACAGCATCAGTAATTTGTCTTTTTCTTTTTTCAACAAGGAATAATTCCCTTGAGGTCTGGTCCATGTTGACATGATTGCAACATATAATTGCTGCAGATCTCTCATCTGCACATTCATGCTGTGAATGACATTATTAGGCAATGCACATTATTATGTTGGACGTTTCCTTTACAAGATGGTCAGTTTTGACCATGAGATGTACATGGTTGTACATGGTCAGCAATAATACTCTGCTAGGCTGTGGCATTCAAACACTTCTTGACTAGTGTTAATGGGCTTAATGTGTGCCAAGAATAACTGTCCTCACTATTTTATATCACCGTCCAGCAGCAGCCTGAACTGTTGAGACAAGACTTGGGTTTGAGATTTGGGTCCATGAATTCATGCTGTTGAGACCAATTTATAACCCTACAAGTCTATACGTCGCATCACTAATCTGGCCAGGTGATGGTCTTCCAGACTTCAACTGACCAGTTTCAGTGAGCCTATGCCCACTGTGATCTCAGATTCCTAGCAGGAGTAGAAACCAATAATTCTGCTATTGTAGCCCATCTGCACCAATGTTTGACAGATCATCCTGAGATGCTTTCCTGCTTACCACAGTTGTACAGAGTGGTTATGTGAGTTAATGGCCAGACTGGTTTGAGCTGCCTTCCTGTCAGTTTGACACAGTCTGGCTATTCTCCCCTGACCTTGCTCATCACATTTCTGCCTGCAGAACCACCACTCACCTTGTAGTGTAAATTTTATTTATACTCAAACCAGCCCATCTCACATCAACAACCATGCCACAATCAAGTGACGGATCGCATTTTTTCCCCATTCTGATGTTTGATGTGAACAGTAACTGAAGCTCTTGACTGGTCTCTGCATGCTTTTGTTTTTGCACTACGTCCATGTGATTGGCTGATTTGAGAATGTCATGAGTGTGTAGGTGTACAGGTGTTCCTAATAAAGTGTATAGAAGATAAAGGTCTAGTGTGTTAGAATTTATCCATTTGTGAAACGTGAGAAGATGCAGAATTGTCAGTTTTATCAAGCCCAAACAGCCTCACTTTCTGGAAGAACAACGTCATTGTAACAGTACAGTATGGGAGGAGACGGTGTCTGTTACGCACACACATTCTCCCCTATGACTCAGAGGCTGCTCTCATCCATTGTGAAACAGGTGCATTGGCCTTGGGCCCCCAGGCTCTGGCCTCTGTCTTGGGGAAGAAATGAGCTCTGCGGTCACGGCCTGTTCCTTAGCAGGTCCTTAATATGTCGCATGCAGCAGAAGGGTCGATTAAAGGGACCGAATGTTCTGTTCGCTCTCCTGCTCATTGAATATGATTTGATTGTTTGTACATCCTACAACCCGGTCCGTACATCCTTCAGACACATATGCACTTGCACGCACACCTCTCTTCCTATACTCTTATGTTTTATTCACTGTGACACGGGCAGTGCCAGGCTGGTGTGTCTGTGTGCTGTAATTTCATCTGATGTCCTGTGCCCGCTAACTCCCCCTCTCATCTCTCCTTCTGCTGAGGACATGACCAGTCTTGTGTCATACTCTGTGTCTTTTCTTTCTGCTAGTCTCTCTGCATGTGTATTTTTCCTAATTAATTGCAGCAATCTGCAACTTCAGTGCTCTTTAGCTCTGTGTTTCTTTGTCTCTATCCTCTGTGCTTTTGTTTCTCTCCCTGATGTGTAGTGTCGTGTTTTTGTTTTTTTGTTTTTTTTTTGTATTTAGGGTGGTGGTTTTGGAGAGCAGGCCCACTGATAACCCGACGGCTCTCAGCAACCTTTACATCCTGGCAGGCCATGAGAACAGTTACTAGACTGATTCTCACTGATACTGCTCCCTCACCTAGTCACTGCTCTGGCATTGTGGATTCAGAGCTGTCTGGCATTGAACTCTCTTCTCTCGCAGTATGCTGCTTGTTTAAGCAAAGGTTTGAAGACAAAGTGATCGTGCCTTAATAATTCCTTGAATGAACCTTCAAGCTGGTCCATGCTGTGCATCTTTCTGCCTCAGTCACTGGCTAACGGCTAATTTAGAATCGGATCAAATGTAGCCGCGTGATTTCCAGCAAATGTATTTTACATTTAAAAATGCCTGAAGAAATATTAACCAAATGGCAAGACTGCAGAAATTGTAGTATAAAGTGCCTTTTTTTAAGGGGGCTGTGTAGGTGTGCTTTAGTAAATCCTTTTGAGAAACAGGCTCTCCTGTGTGACTAATCAGTTTGCAACTAACTAATGTATCTTCAAACCAGACTTAAACTTTAGATCATCTTTTTTGTAGTATTTAGCAGGCGTGAAGTGAGCAGAAAGCGAACAAGGAAGCAAGGACATGTTGCCGTTGGCTATTTAAAGTGTAAATTATTGAGCTGTGGTCATGTGTTCGTAGTTTAAACGTAGCATTTCTGAACGCTCACAAGAAAAAGCTGACTTCCTCAAAGAGCAGGACTCCACACAGCTGCATCTTTTATTTGAATGCTTTGTAATAAAAAATAAATCTATCCTGCTTGGTTACATTTTAGAATGCAGTTATGATGTAAAATGGTATCCTTTTTATTGTAACTTTTATTCAGTATTTGCACCATGTAAGCACTTTTGTACATTAATGTTTTTTGTATTTAAGAATGACAAAATATGGGAGATGCTAGGTTTTTATGACTTGGAGTATTTCCATGGCTTCAGTTCTAATGTATGCTTTTTTTGTAATAAAAAAAGACCGTTAACAATCCAGTGTCTTGATTTCGTTCATTAAAATGTCAAATAACAAATGACTTTGGTTTGATCTGTGATCAGTTGTACGTGTGTATATGTGCTGGTTGGCTCTGTTAATATAGTGCCCTAGTGCTCCAACTCATGATTTGTCCTTCACCAGGGATCACTGAGCATGGGATCACACTGGTCTCCTGTGGGGGCTACAGCACTACACAGCTGACCGGGTTTTCTGCACTTGTAGTTTGAAACCTGTTGTGTAAAGCAGTGGAGTCCCCCTGTCCAGCATGTTTTGTTCTTTCTCTGTACCACACCTGAGCCAACCAATCAAGCTAATTAACAGCTAATCTTTCTCCGTGGTCAAAGCCCATGTAATTCCAGTATAATTAAAACATGAGGCATGATATCTAGTGTATACGTCTATGGGTGTGTGCATGTGTGAGTCTTCCAAAATTTCTAATTTAGTCACTACTTTTACTTTTTTTAATTGAGTTTGAGTACAAATATATTCAACTTGACATTTTGACAACTTTTTGAATAAACTGGGCAAGAGTATTGTTTGCTTTTGTTTTAAACAGGATTAGAGAAGATGCATATATTAGATATATAATCTAATGCCACATTCTCTAATAAAACGGTAGAAAACATCTTAAATTGTATATATTTATATAAAAAAATCTCTCAAAAGTACACCCTTCACATTTTTGTAAATATTTGATAGCTTTTTATGTGACAACACTGAAGAAATGACACTTTGCTGCAATGTAAAGTAGTGAGTGTACAGCTTGTGTAACAGTGTAAATATACTGTCCCCTCAAAATAACTCAACACGCAGACATTAATGTCTAAACCGCTGGCAACAGAAGTGAGTACACCCCTAAGTGTAAATGTCCAGTGTGTGAGATATATATATATATATATACACACAGACCTTATTGTTTTATCACAGACTGAAAAAAAACTGACACACATGCAAAAACTACATTTCTTGATCTGTTCAGGTCTGCTGGACAAAAGGAAATACATTAGCAGTTTAATGAAAATATTAAGCACTGTTAGGGCCATAAATAATGCACTAAACTAATGTGATATGCTGTTAGAGTAGGGTGCTACAATGTTTTTAGGCCCTGTGCATCATTGGCATGCTGCATTAAAAAGAAAGAGGAAAAAACTTTGTAGAAGAAAAAGCTGTAAAACATGCAGGTGTGTCACTGGTGCTTTGAGTTTTATGGATTTTGTGTCTAGTGGTTCAGGGATTTTGAGGAGCTAGAATGCATTGTGTACCATTGCCAGGATATTCCAGCCCTGAACCCATTGTCTCCAATATGTTAAGACTTAGCCATGGCTGGATCATTCAAAAAATAATGGCAGTTTTATTCTGTATTACATTCTTGTGAAAATAAACGAGCTTAAAATATTCTGCAAGGAGTGGTCTGTGCTTTTCATGACCCGTTTCAACCCTGCAAAGACTCAGTGTTAGCCTGTTATTCTCTCCAGAGGAGGCTTTATCAGATCATTGTGGGGTGCCAATAATTATCAAACCAGTCGGAACAACAACAAAAAAACGCACTGTTTAAAACAATCCAAATGTGTTCACTACTCTATGTGTTACTTCTTGTACTCATTTATGTTTGGTTCTTTTCATGATTCCTGATTTGCTAGTAAACGGGTCCTAGTGAGTGAGCAGAGCTGCAGAGCTTCAGTGTTTCAGATGTGTTTTCTGATCTTGTGTGATGTGATTTCAGAGCTCGGGGTTAGAGCGCGTGCGGGTTTGTGCTGTGAGCGCGTGCGGGTTTGTGCTGTGAGCGCGTGCGGGTTTGTGCTGTGGCTCTGCGCATTCACTCCGCTTGGAGAAGGTGGAGCCTGTGCGCTGTTCCTATGGGAACCGAGGCGCATGTAAATGCCCAGCGCCTTCAGGCCACCTCACACACCCCTACACACTCCCACGGGCCACACACACACACACACACACACACACACACACACTGAGCTCTCACAACAACAACACCTGCAAGGCGCAGCTTGAAGCGACCGAAGCGCACCAAGGTAGGCGGCCATCACACTATTTACATTCATTTGATTATTCCACTGGAGGTTTGTTTTTGTTTTTGTTTGCGTTCACGTGAAACGGACCTTGTGTTTAAATCTCGGAATAGATTTAACAGATATCATTACATGTTAACTTATTACACATTTCTAACTCAACACAGGCACGTTGTTCTACTGTATCCTCCAGTGCTCAGGAAATGCGCAAAAGTAAATACACTGCGGGGTTAAGGGGGGGGGGTGGTTTACAAAATTGAAGAAACTGATAATGATCCGGTTTGCATAGACGTTGCGTAATAGTTTTGTTAAATGTTTTCCCATTAATAGGCTATCCTTATATACTACTACTAATAAGAAGAAGAAGAAGAAAAAGAAGGAGAAGAAGAATAATGCATAGGCAGGGATTCGTTTTTGTTTTGTTTGTTTGCTTGTTTGTGGTCTTATAAGAGTCTAACTCCAGAATAAACGTAGCCATGCATGCACAGCTTTAATTCAGTGGGGTTAATGTTTGTCCAGGTTGGTCAGTGGATGAGGGAGGTGGTGCACCAGAGTGCTCTGGGATTCCACTTGGATTCACAGCATGGAGAAGTATGAGAAGATTGCAAAGATCGGAGAAGGCTCATACGGAGTCGTGTTCAAATGCAGAAATAAAGACACAGGACAGATCGTCGCCATTAAAAAGTTTGTGGAGTCAGAAGATGACCCGGTTATTAAAAGAATTGCACTCAGGGAGATCCGGATGCTCAAGGTACAAAAAAAAAAAAACCCCACAACAACCCCAACACACACTCATAATAAACATGTCACAGTGCTAAAATACACCCTCTGTGTGCACATGCTGTTAAAATCACACTCCAGTACACTGTACACTATCCGAACCTTTGGCTTCTCATAGAACCTCAATGGTACTGGAACCGTTTCTGTTTGTGTCACAGTAAAGTCAATTATGTCTTATCAGAAATGTTTACATTATGTGAAGGTAAATGTATACATGTGTCTGTATGTATGTGTGTACATATATATATATATATATAGTTCATTGCAGTGCCAGAAAGAAAGGAAGGAAAAACATATCATATCAGAACTATTCATTAAAGGTTCTTTAAGTCAGATTTAAAGAAGAGATTTAAAGTAAACTTTAAGAACACAAAGCACGCTCAGAAATAAAGGTACCAAACTGTCCGTTTCCGTGTTGCTGGAATATTTTATGTGTATCTTTCATGTTGTGTGTCTTTAGAGTAAAGCTTTAACGGTACATCAGTGGTCCGTAAGGTCCCTTAAATTATTTCTACACCCAGGTACATCTAATTATGTTTATTCGTGAAAGATACATACTAAAAGTACAACAGATGTATCTTTGATGCTTCCGCCACATTGAGAAGAAAAAGTGCAGTTTGGTTTCTTTATTTCAGAGATGGAACAATTCCAAACTTCTTTGTCATTCTTCTCAGTACAGATTTGTAATCCAAGTATTCAAATAATAATAATAATAATAATAATAATAATAATAATAATAATAATAATAATAATAATAGCTTCATGTTTATTTATTTGAACTGTTAAAGATTACTATTCCTGAATCAAAACCAAAAGAATTTTGGCTTATAATTATGAAAACCATTAGGAAAATAATGATTGATTTGATAAATAAATACATTTGATTTAATCAACACTGCTGTAACATCATTTAAAGATCTAGGCACCCCTTTTTTGTTGAAAAACAGTTTATAACAATAAATAACAATAAAGTCCTTCAGACCCTAAAAGACCCTCTCTTTTTTCAGACCCTAAATACCATTTTTGCCACCTTTATTTTTATTATAGTTGCATGACTTATTTCGATAATATTGTGACATGTTTTGACATTGGGCCTACTGGGAAGACAGGTAATGTGCCGTTTTGTAATTGGAGCCTGTGATTTGGTTGCATTGTTATGTAGTCTATGGAACACTAGCGTGTCTGGGGAAGAATGAATGGCAGCTACAACCGTATAATACTAAGCTCTAATTAAAGCGTGTGTTTGGAAATTGCCAGTGGATTGGAAAGCTGAGAGCTATTTTTGGCATGCTGTTATGGTAGCAGGTATTTGCTTGGGTTTGTAGCAGTTATCAGTCATCCTTATTCTCAGGTTCCTGTCTCCTTAGGTCTATCTAATGGAGTAACATTCTCTGTGGTTCAGTATATTAAAGATATTTAAACAGTTAGTCTCTTGTTGCTTAAAATATATAATTCATGGCTATACTTACTTACTCCATGAATTCATGTCTTATAAAAAAAAAAAAAAAAACACCTCCACATATACATCCTAATATCCTATGTCAGTGTAATATTGTATACCAAGTGTACATTAATATTAATTCAGCTCTTGGGGTTTGTAAACTTCATTACTTTATGTGGGTATGTGCTTGTGGAAACTGAATGGAGATAGAGAATAGGATTGTTTTATAGATGTTCTCACGTGATGATCTTTTTTTTTTTTGGTTAGTGTGTGGGAACGGAAGAAAAGAGGAGGGGTACGAGCAAGAGGCTTTTCATTTGCAGCAAAAGAGTAGCCTATATAACATTAGTGAAGGAGGCCTCAGGGTTAGTGACCTACAATCACTAATCTCCACTGTTGAATGCATTTTACAACCTCTCATCGTGTGTGTGTATGTGTGTGTGTGTGTGTGTGTGTGTGTGTTGTGTGATGGGGTCTGATTCTGGTGGATTATAAACAGATAGTTTTTACTAATCAAAGGATAGCATGCAGTAGTGTGTTGTGGTGTGTTACATGTACAAAGCTGGCAAGTTAACAAAGCTGTCTTTGGTGTTCATGGGGAAGAGTGAGAAGGCAGTGCTGATTATTTGATCCAATGAAATACAAGTGAATACAAGTGCTTTCTTATTTGTTTTTGACCCAGTGTCTTGTTATGACAGATAGATGAACTCCCCCGTCCTGAAGACATGTTCAAAACCATGCCATATTTACTAATTGGGGGATTTTGCATGACATTTTTTATACCAATTATCGACAGAAATCCCACTACACAGTGCAGTGTATCATGTTAAACTGATGTGCCTGAACTAGTACATAATACCCATAATCCACTGCAGTGTTTGGATGTAATAGTGAATAGAACTGTGTTTTAGCTACAATGATATATGGATTTTGAGTTAGCTGGGCCTCTGTGCAACCAGAATGCGTGTGAGTGTGTGTGTGTGTGTGTTAGTGCGCACATGCACTGGTTTAACTGTTTGTTGGCTGGATCGTAAAATGGAGCTTGCTTTAAATAGGCTTCTGGATGGTGACCTGTTGCCATTGGAGATGCTGTGTGTCCGCTCGGTGAATTTTACAATGCTTGGCAGATAAGACATGCAGCAGCTTGTCTCTGTCCCTCTGTCCACTTACACATAGAAAACAATCCTCTAAAAGTTAACAGAAATTCCCACAGTAAAAATTGTGTGTGTGTGTGTGTGTGTGTGTGTGTGTGTGTGTGTGTGTACAGCAACTGAAGCACTGTAACCTGGTCAACCTGATTGAAGTATTCAGGAGGAAGAGAAAACTGCATCTAGTATTTGAGTACTGCGATCATACGGTGCTCAACGAGCTCGACAGGTATCCCCGAGGGTGAGTTCCTCACACACATACACCAGTTTAATACATACATCTACCTTACAGTATGTCCACACTCACTGGCCATTTCATTGGTATCAATGGACCATCAATGACCAGATCTTGTTTTGGTAATGGACCATTTTCTTGTTACAGCAGGGACACTGACGTATTTGGTAGAAGTGTATCAGGTGCTGAAGTTTTAAAACACCTAAAGGTCACTGCTGGGGTGAGAACAGTCCAAAAATATTCAGCACTCCCAGAGTTAGAAACTGACACTGATTAAGGGATAGTGTTGGATTAACACAAGCTCTGAGTGGGGAAAAAAAGGATAAGCTATAGTCCCTAACTGTACACCTAGCAGATTTACAAACAGTGGTGCTATGGGTGTCAAATGAAATGGACTTTGGGCATGTGTAGTGTCGAGCTACACTGTGATGTGCTGAGAATGCTCCATTATAAACAAATGATCTCTGGTTAGAAGTGTTACTATGACGGGTGACAGATGGACCACCGTGCACATATGTACATAGTACATTTACCTGATAAAAGGCCAATGAGTTCAGATACAAGGTAGGTGTGCCTCATAAACTGGCTTCTGAGTGTACACTCATTCACACACTTAGACACACAGGATGCTTTTAAAACTGTTCGTGAGCTCTTTCTCTTCGTCACACAAATAACCATATTGTTTCTGTGTTGCTGGGGTGGCCAGACCCGTTTGTAGTGGAATGTTTACAGCAGTGATTACCCAGAGGGCTTTGCTGGACATCTGCATCCAAGTGTCCTGGTGCGCCCTCTAAAGTGTCCTAGTGCACTAGAGTAGTGGGAAGATGATAATCGAATTGAAAAGACAAATTGTTACTTTGTAAACAATGTTTTCATAAAAACTACCACATTATAAAATTCTATATACTGTACTGTGTTATAATACTGTAATAAAATGGTCCATAATGTAATAACTTTTACTGAAACTGTTATATAGTATATAATGTAATAGTAGGGAGTACGGTGGCTTAGCGGTTAGCATGTTTGCCTCGCATCTCCAGGGTTCAGGGTTTGAATCCCACCTCCACCCTGTATGCATGGAGTTTGAATGTTCTCAGGGGTTTTCTCCGGGTTCTCCTGCTTCCTTCCCAGTCCAAAAACATGCGGACAATTTGGCCACCTGGCCAGGGTGGCCCTGAGCTCCCCGGGATAGGCTCCAGGCTCCCCACGACCCTGTGTAGGATAAGTGCTATGGAAAATCGATGGATGAGTTATTGTATAATTGCATACAAGTTTAACAGGAAAAGACAGAAACTGCTAATTTCCTGAGATTTTCACATACAACAATCTCTGAATGATGAGAAGAAGAAGAAAAAAAACATCCAGTGAGTACAGGTCAAATGTGAATGGCCAAAATATTCTTTACAACCATGGTGAGCAGAAAAGCATCTCAGAACACACAATTAGTCGAACCAGCAGAAGACCACATTTTTTCTGCTCCTGTCAGCCAAGAACAGGAATCTGAGGAAACAGTGGGCACAGGATTTCTGAAACTGGACAGTTAAAGATCGGAAAAAACATCACCTAGTCTTTTTCTGATCTTCACATTTTGGTAGTATCGTAAATCCAACAAATATTCTGATGGATAGTTCAGTGATCTGCTTATTATACTAACTAAACAGAATAAACAAGGCACCTGGCCAAAAAACGTGGAATAAAACCCCACTTTATGGCACATGATATATGCAGCAATATTCCATGAGGATAGATTTATGATGTTTTCTCGAGCCTTCCTTTTACAGTGGTTAATAACGTAGCAAATTGATTGATTGTCGAACCAAATAAAAATGGGGTTATTTACAACAACGCTGTAGCACACAGCAGCGTGGAAGAGGCCAAAGGATAAAATGAGAAAAGGAAGAGGGAGAAGAGATAATAGCTACGTTTACATGCAGCCTAATAATCTGTTAATAGTCTGACTCGTAGCTGAATTGAAATGAATAACATTCACGTGTAAACCACCATCGGAATTCAGCAAACTGAGTGAACAAAATGTCTATCAAAAATACGTACAATGAGTATTTATAGCACGGTGAGCTAGATGGGATTTGTTCAGCCTGGATAAAGTAAATAAAAGACCTCTCACAGATGTGAGGTAAGAGTTAGGGGAAGCGTTCAGCATCAACAAAACATACATCAGCTTAGAGTAGTGCTACAGGACATTTACACTATATGACTCACACACAGGCTAACACATTAGTGCCAGACCATAGACGCAAAACAAAGAGATGACGTGTAAAAGTGTGTTATAGCATGACCGCTTATATTTCTCCCACTTATTCTAAAGCTTTTTTTTATATCGTTGAATGGGATTATTAAAATAATAATTGAGCATATGAGCTCAGTGTGTATATGAATGTGTGTATTGGTTATACTGTGAATGTATTGGTTATACTGTGTTTTTGGTTTGTTTTTTTACACAGAGTTCCAGAGCTTCTGGTTAAGAGCATCACCTGGCAAACACTACAAGCTGTTAACTTCTGCCACAAACAAAATGTAAGAATTTATACTTCTGTCTGGCATATTGTCTCTTTTTCTTTATTAAAAATCTGATTTTATTTACAAACTAATCAAATTGAAGAACCAACATGTTTCCTTTTGGTTAGAGTTAGGTGTAAGTACTGCATTAATTAATATGTCAATGAAAGGTCCTCACAAGGATAGTAAGACAAGTGTATTCATGTGTGTGTGTGTGTGTGGGGGGGGGGTGTGCGTGTCTGCAGAAACCGAGAGGGAGCAGTACAGGTCGTGCAAGGTTGGGTTTCAGATTGCCGATGTTAATCTGAACAGTGATAGTGAATTAGAGAGTGAAAAGTGAGGTAAATGGTCTTAGATTAGATGTGTCTGCCATATTCCATCACCAGGTAATTCACAATACACTGTATGGCCAAAAGTTTGTGGACTTTATTTAAAATCTACACCGATCAGCCATAACATTAAAACCACTGACAGGTGATGTGAATAACATTGATTATCTCTTTACAATGGCACCTGTCAAGGGGTCGGATATACAGTATCTCACAAAAGTGAGTACACCCCTCACATTTTTGTAAATATTTGATGATATCTTTTCATGTGACAACACTGAAGAAATGACACTTTGCTACAATGTAAAGTAGTGAGTGTACAGCTTGTGTAACAGTGTAAATTTGCTGTCCCCTCAAAATAACTCAACACACAGCCATTAATGTCTAAACCACTGGCAACAAAAGTGAGTACACTCCTAAGTGAAAATGTCCAAATTGGGCCCAATTACCCATTTTCCCTCCCCGGTGTCATGTGACTTGTTAGTGTCACAAGGTCTCAGGTGTGAATGGGGAGCAGGTGTGTTAAATTTGGTGTCATCGCTCTCACACTTCCTCATACTGGTCACTGGAAGTTCAACATGGCACCTCATGGCAAAGAACTCTCTGAGGATCTGAAAAAAAGAATTGTTGCTCTACATAAAGATGGCCTAGGCTATAAGAAGATTGCCAAGACCCTGACACTGAGCTGCAGCATGGTGGCCAAGACCATACAGTGGTTAAACAGGACAGGTTCCACTCAGAACAGGCCACGCCATGGTCGACCAAAGAAGTTGAGTGCACGTGCTCAGCATCATATCCAGAGGTTGTGTTTGGGAAATAAACATATGAGTGCTGCCAGCATTGCTGCAGAGGTTGAAGGGGTGGGGGTCAGCCTGTCAGTGCTCAGACCATACGCCGCACACTGCATCAAGTTGGTCTGCATGGCTGTCGTCCCAGAAGGAAGCCTCTTCTAAAGATGATGCACAAGAAAGCTCACAAACAGTTTGCTGAAGACAAGCAGACTAAGGACATGGATTACTGGAACCATGTCCTGTGGTCCGATGAAACCAAGATAAACTTATTTGGTTCAGATGGTATCAAGCGTGTGTGGCGGCAACCAGGTGAGGAGTACAAAGACAAGTGTGTCTTGCCTACAGTCAAGCATGGTGGTGGCAGTGTCATTGTCTGGGGCTGCATGAGTGCTGCCGGCACTGTGGAGCTACAGTTCATTGAGGGAACCATGAATACCAACATGCACTGTGACATACGGAAGCAGAGCATGATTTGCTGCCTTCCGATACTGGGCCGCAGGGCAGTATTCCAGCATGATAATGACCCCAAACACATCTCCAAGATGACCACTGCCTTGCTAAAAAAGCTGAGGGTGAAGGTGATGGACGAAACCCTATTGAACATCTATGGGGCATCCTCAAACGGAAGGTGGAGGAGCACAAGATCTCGAACATCCACCAGCTCCATGATGTCGTCATAGAGGAGTGGAAGAGGACTCCAGTGGCAACCTATGAAGCTCTGGTGAACTCCATACCCAAGAGCGTTAAGGCAGGGATGGAAATTTATGTTGGCCACACAAAATATATATTTATTTTTTTCAATATTTTTTTTTCAATATTTTTATTGAAAGATATGGCATAGTGTTACAGACATTATTTTGTATGTCTCAGGGACTCAACAAAATGGGAGCCATACTTGTTGTGTGTACAGATTAGAACACACATTCATACATGCGTACATACTCAGTAAAATAAAATCAATAGCCAACCAAAAAATAAATAAATAAAAATTATAATAACTATAGTAATAAAAACGAATAAATAAATACAAATTAAAATAAATGAATAAACTAAATAATTTGAAGAAGTGACTTGAAGAAGGTTAAGAAAGGCTGCCACTTCCTGTAGAACTTATCAGAGTTGGCACCCAGAGAGTACCTAATCTTATCCAATTTTAGAAAAGACATGACATCCCTGAGCCACTGAGTGCTGGAAGGAGGCTTTATGGATTTCCACTGGAAAAGAAGGTGCCGTTTTGCCAACAGGGACGTGAACGCTAAGAAATCTAATTGGGTTGAGTTGTACCTGTTATAATTTTCCGGAAGCCCAAATATCTCAATATGGGCAGAGGGTTTGACTTTCAATTCAATTCAATTTTATTTGTATAGCGCTTTTTACAACAGACATTGTCTCAAAGCAGCTTTACAGGAATATAAAAACACAGTACACACACAGTAATAGACAGTATTTTTGAAATGCTATCAAAATACGTCTGTCAAAAGGAGAATGATAATGGACAGGAATAGAACATGTGGGGTAGGTTGCAGGGAGAGACATAACATTTATCACATCTGTCAATGACAGTGGGATAAATCTGTGACAGACATGTTTTGGAGAAATGAATCCTGTGCAATACCTTGAACTGTATCAAAGAGAGACGAGCACAAAATGAACTTGTGTGGATCTTGGTAAGGGAAAAGTGTAGCAAAGTATCATTTTATATATATATATATATATATATATATATATATACTGTATATTTATAAATGTAACACGTGTGTGTGTGTGTGTGTGTGTGTGTGTGTGTGTGTATTTAGTGTATCCACAGAGATGTGAAGCCAGAGAATATACTCATCACCAAACATCAGGTCATAAAGCTCTGTGACTTTGGCTTTGCCAGGATCCTCAGTATGTACAAACACACACACATACACACACACAGTAATGTTACCAGGTAATCACAATGAAGTTCCCAAACAGAGTGCTGTCTTCTTATCAATGTTTGTTACGTGTGTGTGTGTGTGTGTGTGTGTGTGTGTGTGTGTGTGCGCAGCTGGGCCATGTGATTATTATACAGATTACGTGGCCACGCGGTGGTACCGGGCTCCGGAGCTGCTGGTGGGAGACACTCAGTACGGCCCTCCTGTAGACGTGTGGGCGGTGGGCTGTGTGTTTGCTGAGCTGCTGTCTGGCGCTCCTCTGTGGCCAGGCAAATCTGATGTAGACCAGCTTTATCTCATAAGGAAAACCTTAGGTAAGCGATCCAGCACTACATTGTGTGTGCATCAAACACTAAATCCCTCCAGCAGTTTACGAATTCAAGATCACAGAAATGAATGCAAAATCAAGCAAACTCCAAAAATTAGTTTTTATTCCGCAGATTTGCCGATCACGTAATTTCGATTTGAACATGAATTTAGCTAAAATGTCTCATTTACCAACAAACATCACCGAGAAAGACAGTGCAAAACAATTTTGTGCAAACACAATTTCGCCACTTCGTCATTTTCCACAAATAAAAGCACGAAAAACTCCACAGTTTGCATCACAAATTTTGAAAAACACCACAGCAAAATCAAGCATCGGCCCCAAAAAAACCCTCTAATGTAAAAATCCAATAACTTTTTTATAGACTTGTGCATATAAAAATAGTGAACATTGATAAATGGGAAAGATAAAGTAAAATGGAAATACTAAAATAAAATAAGAATAAATATTAAAAAAAAAAACAGGATTTCTGCTAAGCTGAATGAGCTGAATTTCTATTCAAATGTAGTTTTTACATTAATTTCCGAATAAAGTACTTGAATTGTAAAGTATTTACTTGAAGTTCTATATATTTGTTGCTGTTTGTGTTGGAGTATGTGTACATATGATCACTCGGTATACTCCTCCTGTTCTCTAGCGCCTAGAGAACAGGAGGAGTATACCGAGTGATCATATGCCTAGAGTCTAGGCAGACAGAAGTGTTCAGTGAGCTTGTTGGTGTTTGCATTGTGTTTGTAGGTGATTTGATCCCCAGACACCAGCAGGTGTTCAGCAGTAACCAGTTCTTCAGCGGAGTGTGTGTTCCTGAACCACAAGAAATGGTGGGTGTATAAGAGGTGCTTTAATCTGGTCACACTACTACTATGCCGAGTGCTGTGTGTTCAGTATGCTCTCCTTTTCCTGCGTTAACTTCTCAGTATATACTGCAATGTGGTTTTTAGGTGCTCTGCTAACAGGCTGTTTACCCAACATGCTCCTGACCGAGTTAGATGTAAATAGTACAGCGATATCCTGTCCCAGGCACCACAGCTTATTAAAGTATGATGAGCTATATATGTTGAGCTGTGGAAAACAACACACTCTCCTCTGGGATGTTTTATACTCATTTAATCAGAGTTATGTCCTTAGTCGCAGGTCAAGACACAGTGATTGGAGAGAAACTATTTATAGCATAGTGATAACCAACTTGTACACATTTCCATTCAGTGACAACACACTGTTATGTAGTGTGGACCACTGGGACTGCACAGTGATGTGTGTGAGCAAAGAAAAGAAGATAGTGATTTCTCAGTGTTACATCACCTTCTCTATCTTCTCTCTCTCTCTCTCTCTCTCTCGCTGTGTGTGTGTGTGTGTGTGTAGGAACCTCTTGAGCAGAAGTATCCAAACATCTCTTTCCAGGCATTAAGTCTAATGAAGGTGAGCTATGTAGACTGAACACAGAATAATAACATAATAATAATAATAATAATAATAATAATAATAAATTACTATTTCTATAATTTTTACATATGTTTTAAAACTTGTAGTATTAGAAGAGCAGTTGTGACAGATTATGGCACGAAGGTGTTGATTAGTATTCTATAACATCAGCTCTGATGGCAGTTGTTACTGCTAAGGAAATCATAGGTTTATATTAATATGTTGGTTGCGGAAAGTTATTCTTTCTGTAACTTATAAGTCTCTCTCTCTCAGGATTGTCTGCGTATGGATCCTGCAGAAAGGTTAACCTGTGAGCAGCTGCTGGAGCATCCATATTTTGACAGCCAGCGCGAGGAAACAGAGAGCGTGACACGAGAACATGACAGAGCGAAGAGACGGGCACGTCAACCCCGTAAACACCTGCCCCCGGGGGTGAGTTACCATGCCCATGGGTTGGGTATTCTTGTGGATTATATATTATGTGGAAGCAATATATGAGACATTCAACAGTAACTGTCAAAGGAATCACATTTAATACACTATTAACCAGGCATTCGTTTTTTTTATCATGACATAAAATCCTGATCAGCTACACTCAACTAGTTACTATTATAGTTACTTATAGCTTAACTTACTAGATACTTGAATTGAATAGGTTTAATAATACTAATATGGTCAACTCGACTCAATATTTTAACATGATGTATATGCCTTAGGTTCTTTGGTTTAAAAATTAATAAATAAAAAGTTCTAATAACTCAAACCAATGAATGAATGAATCAATCAGTACATATTTCCTTCCATCCATCCCTCTCCAGTCCAAAGATACATGTTGTAGGCTGATTGGCATTTCCAAATTGTCTATAGTGTGTGAATGGGTGTGCAGTTACCCTCTGATGGGTTGGCACCTCATCCATGGTGACCCCATCCTTGTGCCCAAAGTTCCCCTCTGATAGGCTCCAGGCCAAGAAAATGGATGGGTGGACCTTTTACCGAAAAATGCATACCAATTATATCATTTATTGAGAAAATGAAAATGTGTTCAGATCATACTAAGTGAAAAGGTTTGCGAACCCTAGATTTACTTAAATCTGTGCAACCCCCAAGAAGCCACTAGTATCACATTATTATACAAATGATAGAAGACCCAGTATTATTGTACATGATCCAGAACGTTCTCTCTCTGACTGTATGCAGTATTTACCCCAGCTGACCGGCAGCAGTATCTTCCCAGCGGTGGACAACAGGAAGTACTACAACAACAACATGCGTAAATTCAACTACCATTTCCCCAACATCTAATTCTTTATGTGGGAACACACTGTATATGTCCACCAATCTGTCCCAAAACACATTCATACACTTTGTTTTTCTATTTTGGTGTCGCACACTCGCCTACCTTGTGTCTTGCTCAGGAACAGGAGCTACTGAGAGTGTAATGCTGGCTGTTCTAGTCACAGTGTCCTCATTTTCTGTAGAAAAAGAAAAATGTCCACTGCTCATCTACAGCTGTACTGTCAGTCAGTTCGCCGCTGTATCTTTTATATACGACTCATGAGACTGTACTGTGTGATTGACAAAGAGCCCTGCTCTGCATGTACACACACTGATCTGAGTGTGACACTGCCTTTCTGATTGCCAAAGTGCTGCGTGACCTGACACAGAGAGAACAGAATGATTGTCTCATCTACACAGTAAACTAATGATGACCTTGTTTAGTGAAGGTATTACTGAGCTGTAGGTAATTAGCATAAAACCAAGTGCAGGAATCAAACAATTCCTCCATTATTATTATAATTTTTTGTACATTTATGTTTTTCTGTCTCTGTGTATTATTAATCTCGGACCATCTAATTTCCTGTGACACAGAGAAATGGAGAAAAAGCATTTCTTATACTAATATTATTACTCTAGGTTCTACGTGTTGATTTTGGAGTGAATTGCATTTATGAATCACATTTTTAAACAAAAGAAAAGAAAGAAAGTGTAACTTGTGTTTTGATGGCTTTTATTGGAGCCTTACACATTTAAAACATTTAACAATATTATTGTTGCCTTGACAAGTGGTGCTGATCTTCTGGCCATTGACTTGCACCCAATGCCAAACCACTAAAGACACAGGCTCCTTCCCCAGCCCTCACACTCACCGTGTTACCTTGAACATGCTCTCTTTCCCTGTAAATATCTCACAACGTTTAGTTCTGCTGCTTTTCAAAGAAGACAGTCTCAAACCAGGAGTAAATATGGGAACAAGAAATTCTTGCTCTTTTTGTATGTGATTTAATAAAGAGCTTTCAGCAAATGAAAGGGTGTTCGTATCTTCATCAGTGCTTTTTACAGGACATTTTCAATTACTGCCATAGTTGTTTTTAATGGAACAAGGACCTCTGTCTCACAAAACAAGACAACAATCCAAAAAACCCCTTTCAGACTCAAGACCTGATGTAAAGAATGCTGGCAGAGTAAAAACAGATACACATCTCGGAAATATTACAACTCAGAGAACCCAAAAGCGTTTGAATATTTATATCACATTCAGAACGGGAGATTTCTTAGATCTTTTGACTATTAATACCTTGTCCAATTTAATCA
This sequence comes from Noturus placidus, assembly GCA_022414735.1. Classification (NCBI taxonomy): domain Eukaryota; kingdom Metazoa; phylum Chordata; class Actinopteri; order Siluriformes; family Ictaluridae; genus Noturus; species Noturus placidus. Next base: position 338,087 of record JAFFST010054231.1, read on the forward strand.
TTAACTATCTGACTTACAATGACCAAAATCTTTCATATGAAAGACAACAGTGCAACCACTTATAATCCCTCCCTGACTGAAGCAAGTAAAATATTAATAAAATGTACACATTTACACACACACTATGACCAAAAGTATCGGGACACCCCAGTATTGCTGAACATCCCATTCCAGCTGTAGCTCCCCTTTGCTATTATAATAACCTCCACTTTCAGATTTTGGAAAAGCCACTAGAGTTTGAAACGTCGCTGTGGGGATTGTGATCACAAAAGCATTAGTGAGGTCATGCACTGATGAACATTAAAGCTCATCTGAAATTTTCCAAACACCTTGATGATCCTCAAACCTTTTGGGAGAATGTCCTGTGGATTGATGAGTCGAAAGTGGAACTGTTTGGAAGACAGGGGTCCTGTTATATCTGGTGAAAACCAAACACTGAATTCCAGAAAAAGATCATAGCAACTATGGTCAAGCATGGTGGTGGAAATGTGATGGTGTGGGGATGCTTTGCTGCTTCAGGGCCTGGGCAACTTGCAGTAATTGAGGGAAATATGAATTCTGCTCTTTACCAGAAAATCCTAAAATTAGAATGTCCGGTCTTCAGTCTGCAAATTGAAACTCAAGCACAACTGGATTATGCAGCAAGACAATGATCCAAAGCTTAGGAGTAAATCCTAGAAGTAAGTGCAAGACTAATCTCGTTATCTGAAGCGTTTGGTTGCAGTTATTTCTGCTAAAGTTGGCACAACCAGATTTTAAGTTAAGGGGGCAATTTGTTTTTCACATTGGTGATAGGTGTTGGATAACGTTTTTGCTTCAGTAAATACAACTGTATTTGTGTATTTACTCAGTTGTCCTTTGTTTTGTGTTTGTATGTATTTATGTGTAGATCTAAAACTATTTAGTATGAGATGTACAAAAAAACTGAAGAAATCACAGAACTGTTCCTATTTCACACCCCATTATGCACGAATCCCATTTTATAATTATTCAGTAGATAACTTCACTATAGTCTTAAAAGTTAAGAACTCTAATGAAATAAAAAATGATTCTGATGCTCATAATGAGGATCCTTTCAACATACTCAGTACTGTTTGAACTCAGTACAGCCTGCAGTTGTGCTAGAGTAATGACCCACAATCACATTTCTGGAGTTCCTCTCATGGTTTCTTCCTCATGTTGTCTCCGGGAGTTCTTCCTTTGCCACTGTCACCACAGGCTTGCTTATTAGGGATCTAAAACTAAATCTATATACAGATTTCTATAAAATCTGTATGTATATATATATATATATATATATATATGCTACATAAATCCGCTATGCAAAGACACTCTAGATGTCAGTTTAAAAATAAATAAATACAAATCCTTGCACTCGTAGGCCGCCATTGCTGATTACGCCGCAATGCATTCTGGGTAGTGACGTCAAATAGTTGCAACAGTCTTGATTCTCCAGTGACCCTACAGTGATATAAACATATCTTCAGCCTTTTCAATTTGAACCCGAGCGTAACATAAGCGAGGAGGCTAATATAGAAGACATTATTCAAAATGTACGTCAAATGAAGACGTTCAGAGAGGTGAGGAGGCGAGAATGGGGCAAAATCCATGGTGTGTGTAGCAACTGCACGTCTATGCCAACTGAGAGCATTTGTTCAAGGTTAGCATATGGATTAAACTATTGTTTTATGATGAAACGTATTCTAATATCAATCATTTTAGAGATTATCAGCCATCTTGCCATCATATACTTTACCCTGTTAAAATTCAAACGGACTGCCTGCGCCCTGTCACCATGTTATGAGCAAATCTATGCTATCTACACAGTTTTATGAGCAAATCTATACTATCGACACAGCTTCTGTGTGTATGAAAGTACACATCTTTGGAAAGCTAAGATTCTTGTGATTTGATTGATATAAACCGTTTTGAGATACAATGACAACAGCAGCTACAATCAATGTCTCTGTCAGACCACTAATACACAAAAACACTTCCAAAACGGAAGCAACTCACCTCATATAAAGCCTCATAGTAATCCACTGATCCATAACATCCTGACAAAAACAGTCTTATTACAATGGCAAAGGTCCAAACAATCGAATTATGTAAAAAAAGATTTAGTCCAACTTTCAAAAGAGAGACCAAAACCATGCATGTAATCCAAATGGTTCAAGAACAGCTTTAATTTTACTTTATGTATGCCTTGGCTAGGCGTTTTAATCTAATTTTATAGGAGCTTTATGTTATGAGAATATATAGAAAAAACACACCAACAACATATTTACGAGTTTGATTATATTTACAGATACCCCCTGTATCACATCACTAAAGAGCTAGAAATTTACAGCTAAAGGCAGCACAGTATGGCATTCTTTTCCTGCTGCAGGGGCTAGCAGCTAATTCTACTGAGTGCTCAAGTGCAACCATATTACATCATCGACTCAGAGTGCATTGTGTATGTCACGTCATAGCGGCCTCCGTAGGTTCAAATAGGCATTAAATATTAAGGATTTTTTAAAAGAAATTAACATATTTAATGTGTTTCTAACAACATATTTTAATAAGTGCAAACTATTGTGTGTTAAGTCCTACAAGTCTTCACAGTCAGGGTGAAATTTTATAAGTGCTATATTAATAAAATTGAATTGAAACTAAATGGAATGCAAAAAATAAATAAATAAATAAATATTCACTCGAATCATTTTCATAAAGATCATACAGCAGTACATTTTTAATATACAATCTGCTTCTTTAATACTACACTACACACATCAGTTCCTCAATAATATAGAGAAAGTTTAAACACTCAAGTTTCTGTAACGAACATTGCATCCCACCTCAGGGCTCTGATTTGTCGAGCTAGGCTGCAAAGCAAGCTGTGATTGGCTAAGCCAGGTCAAGTTCTATGGTGAGTTTGGGCTGTGCAGTTTGCAGTGTGTTTGTTGTTTTCTGTTTCTCTCTCACGCCTGGCAGGTCACTGAGGAACAAGTACTCCAAGTTCCTGAGAAGTGAAACACACACACACACACACACACAAGCGGAGGACCTGACAATGAGACTTTTAATTAATGGATATTTCATTAATAGATATTTGAATTAATAAAGCATGAAAGCAGCTCTGTGGTTTTCACCTACCTCAGGTGATGAAGAGCGATGATGCCTCGGTCTGTCACATTGCCACAGGAGACAATCTCCATTGTCTTCATGCTGTTCTGCAGCTTCTCCGTCTTACTCAAGCGCTCTAGGCATATATCCTCTATATATATACACTTTCGCAGCTTTATCTCCTCTACATACTCCAGACCATCTACACAAACACACACATACATTTACATTTATTCATTTAGCAGACGCTTTTATCCAAAGCGACTTACACTCATACACCAATGGTAGCAGAGCTGCCATGCAAGGTGCTAGCTTGCCATCGGGGGCAACTTGTCTTGCCCAAGGACACTTCGGCATGGGATCACCCGGGCCGGGATTCGAACCACCAACCCCACGATTAGTGGATTAGTGGACAACCCGCTCTACCGACTGAGCCACAGCCGCCCCACACACACAGGAGGGAGGGAGAGATTTATTTACTGTACACTCACTAAGTACTTTAATAGGAATACTTCTACCCATGCTCACTCATGCAATTATCCAAATCAAACAATCACCACACTGAGGTTCATTCACTGGAATCTGAGGCTACAATGGGCACCTAAACCTGGTGGGTGAAGATTGGGAAAACACCACCTGGTCTTTTTCCAATCTTCAACTGCCAAGGAGTCATGTTCACGTCCCATTCATTTGTCTCCGGTATACCAGGGACAGGAATCAAAGATTTTCTGCACATTAAGAAAACTTGAAGTCATCAACTCCAAGGAATTACTGTAGCGCAAAATGTTTAGAGATGAGATGCTCTGGTATGTGTGTGTGTGTGTGTGTGTGTGTGTGTGTGTGTGTGTGTGAATATTTTCACAGCCGGAGTCAAGCCAACAACTGCAGGAAATAAGTAATAATCCAGTAATAAATTGAAATAATATTTGTTTTGCTTCAAAGTGACAGTTTACTGTAATGACAGTCATGTTGATGTGTGGAAAAACACAGGAGTTAATTACATCCTGTGAGAATTTCATACGTGGGGCTGCGTATCAAACCACATATTACCATTCTGAGTAGTGAGTCAGATTAGTACAGTACAGATTAGTGTTATTGTATTTAGCATATGGTATCCGGTTTGGGACACAGCCTTGAATTCTCCTTGAATATGTTGGTCAGTACAGGATTTCGTGGAGTTTTTATTTTCTGCGGTTGTTTGCGATGAAACTTGGAGAGTTTTTTGTGCTTTTTGCAAAAAACTACTTGAATTGGTGAAATTGCAATTGCATGAAATTGTTCCGCACAGTCTTTCGCAGTGATGTTTGTTGGTAAACGAGACCTTTCAGCTTTGGCTGAATGAATGTCGTGATGACATCACATGACACATCTTGGCACAAATCTGCAGGAATTCTGGGCACATTGGGAAAAATTGCAAGCTCCTCTGAACATTGAGGAATTTGCTTGACTTTGCGTTCGTTTCTGTGATCGCAAAATCTCTAAATCCTGGAGAGACTTGTATGTGTGTACTTTAAAATACTTTAAATTACTTCTACAATTAAGGAGTGGGTGAGAAGTGCACAGCACAACTAACGTTACAAAATGTTCAAAGTTCCAGCTTCCTTTTGTAACAGCTGTTACACTGCGAAAGCTGCTGCTAAGAAAATGCCTTTTCAGCAGCTATGAAGTCAGTGTGTACATTGTGAAGTGTTTAAAAAAAAAAAAAAAAAAAACCAGTAAAAGCCTGTATCTTTCATTTCACGCGTAAGCACTATTTATGACGATGTCTTTGTGATTTGCATGGATGTATTTGAGGGATGTGACTATGGATGGTAAAAGGGGTGAAGAGAAGAAAGAAGACTGGGAGAACAGTCGAGCAGGGATACTGTATCAGGATCATACATGGTATCTTATCAGTTATTGTGTGAAGGCATCACTCACCCATGTAATCGAATCCCCGGTACATGATGCAGGATTCTGTGGCATCGATGGCCTGGATTTGATATCGCCCCAGCGGCCCGGTCGGAAGCCCGTTGTAATCATGTTGCCACCGGTCGAAACCACAGAAACGAACTTTGGCCCCACACCTTAAGAGCCATTCAGCAGCTGCACGGTCAGGACCAACTGCTTTAATCCGCTCATAATCAACCCTGGAACAAACCACACAATTAATGGTTTATTTCAAGAAAACATCATGAGCACCAAGAAAATGACGATCTCTGAATCTGCTCTTACAACAAACCATATATTTACATTTACATTTCTTCATTTAGCAGACGCTTTTATCCAAAGCGACTTACTAATGAGAGCACACTCACACACCAATGGGAGCAGAGCTGC
>JAFFST010054231.1:350444-379377 GCA_022414735.1 Noturus placidus
CCCCCCATTCATACACTACGGACACTTTAGACACGCCAATCAACCTACCATGCATGTCTTTGGACTGGGGGAGGAAACCGGAGTACCCGGAGAAAACCCCCGACGCATCCTCAACCGCTTATCCGTAATCGGCGAAGTGCTATATTCTCTTTGGAATTTTCAGTATACACACTACTCACACTATTTATTCTACAAAACTTCATGGAATAGTGCACAAGTACGCGAATTGTGACACCCATAGACTATTGTTTTGGAGCACACTAGCTTATAGATAACCTTAAGGCCAACATATTCAAACTAAAAGCCAGAAAACGTACATTTTGATTTGATGGAGACTTTATGATTATTAATTAGAATGCCATCAGCCACAGCCCTCAGAAGCCACGGCCTTTAAAAAACAAGATGACGATATTTTGTACTTCAATTATGTATTCATGACTTTTTTTTCCTCTTGCTAATTATTATTAATGAACTATTTGTATTTTTTAAAGAGCTGGTGGGTAAATTAGTGCCACATATATATATATATATATATATATATATCTGTATGGATTCAAAGGGTGTGTAAAGTAGTGGCATGTATTCATCCCACGAGTTTTAAACTCCCAGAAAACAGGGTTTATATTTAAACTGTCTGTAAGTTACACTGTAACATACACTCATATATATTTCCCTCGTCAAGGAGAAAACTTTGAGTAAAGATGTGTCGTGTCATTTTAAACATGACATGACTTTTCCTGTAGTGTGCTGACTGAGCTGTGCAGGACTCGCTGAAGCCCTCCTAGCACTGCTGCTTTTGTTGGCTTGACGAACGAGTAACGCAGGCGAGCTAACAAGCTAACAAGCTAACAGAAGCTGTTACAGCTTAAAGCCTACATTTCCCGAGATTATCAGTGGACCGCACGGCTTCATGGTTCCTTTCCAACCCAACACTTTTGTGTGGAAATAGGTAAAGAGGCGCAGGGGATTTAGCGTACACTCGCTCAGGCAGGAGGATATCCTGGGAGAGAGGCCGAGAGGTAAGAGTCAAGCTAGCGGCGTTAGCTTGCTAATTTCTGGCTAACGTTAGCTAGTTGCCGAGACGCGTCGTTTGACCTGCGCTGCTATTCAGCACCTGTTTGTGGGTTTGTTCGCAGGTGTGCACTTGTGTGTACTGTTTATTGGTGAATTTCCCACTGAAACACTATCAGACACATCCTGTCATACCTGTCAAGCACCTCGCAGCTATTTAGCCGTTAGCTGATATAGACAACGTTATCTGCTAGCTAGCTAGCTAGCTAGTTCTTTCATGGTAGTTCTTGTGCATCGGAATCTCAACGGTGTAAATGTCTGAGAATAATATTACACATTCATCAAGCCGCTTGGGATTCATAAAAGCTCTTTAAAACCCAGAAAAGGAAGGATGATGTTTGGACTAAAGTAAGATATCTTAAACATGTTGTTGTCAGGGACGCCAAACAGACTAATACAATTAAGTACGTTATTTAAAGGTGTGTAGTGGTGATATATTTTAGCTACTTGTTGGAATGAGATATATATATATATATATATATATATATATTTCTTACATTTTCTATCCATGGAACTCATTTTTATTCAAAGTTGCCATTATTTATAGCCACAAAAACGTTGATAATGACCGGTTGTGATTTCCACTGTAACCAGCATCAGACACCTGAGTTCCCCCTCCCCAGACCCCACTCTGAGAACCGTGGACTTAAATAATGAAGGTGTGTTAAGACCATTAAAACGCCATTGTCCTCTAACACTGCAATGTCTACTAGTCTGTACTGTGTGCGTCACGTGACTTGTCCACTAGGTTAAACCCAAAGTCAGATACAGTGCAGCCTTCATCTAGAACACAGGTTCTCAACCCCGGAGAACCCCCTGTCCTGCACATTAAAGCGTTTTCCTGCTCGAAGACACTGCTCTCACCTGATAATGATCAGATTAGTTGAAATGAGGTCTGTCAGGAACAGGGAGAACACTGCAAATGTGCAGGACGGGGGGTTCTCCACGACCTGGGTTGAAGAAAGATTTAAAAGCCTGTGAATGTGTTGTCTTTTGGATGTCTGAAAGCCCCTGACATATCGTAATGCCTTGTAATGCTACCTGACATGAAAACTGCGTTTTTTTTAAGAGGGTTAGCACGGTTGCCTCGCACCTCCAGGGTTGGGGGTTTGAATCCTGCGTGCCTCCGTGGAGTGGAGTTTGTATGTTCTTTTTGTGCTTTCGGGGGTTTCCTCCCCAAATCCAAAGACATGCATTGTAGGCCGATTGGCATTACCAAATTGTCTGTTGTGTGTGCGTGTGCGCGCGCGCGCTCATGTGCCCGTCCAGGGTGTCCCCATCCTTGTACCCTGAGCCCTGGGATAGGTGTCAGGCTCCCTGCAATGCTGTGTAGGATAAGTGGTATGGAAAATGGATGAATGGAAGCCCCTGGTATTAAGCATGGTCAGCTCTTTAGCTTGTCTTCAGCATACCTCTAAACTTATCCTTTTTTATGTGGTATTGATTCTACTAAAAATCTGTGAAGGTCTGGCTTCATAAGCAACTAACATGGCTGAATGGTTAACAGTTACCTTTTAATGCTTAACCATTAACAATTTGATCATGACTCTAATGAATGGTGGTTTATTTACTTAAAAAAAAAGTTAAGCACTAATCATATCAGAGAGGATAAAATAAATAAATCTATGCAAATGTTCCCCTTTCTGACTTAATGTCTCTAGCCCTGTAGCTAATCTTTGGCTTGATGAGCTACCTTCAGCTAAATAATTTCTGTAAATATGGGGTTGGGTAAGACGCTAGCAGAGGATTTGCTACAGAAGACGAAGTGGTTCATGTTTAGGAAACTAGAAATGCTGAACTACTTCCAGTCTTTCATACACTTATCAGTTCTGCTACAGTGATTTTTTTATTATTATTATTATTTATTTATTTTGAGATCTCTGGTCTGCTGAATATTTTGTGGGGTCCACATTGACTTACGTTTATTACCTTAAAATCAACTACAAAGTTTTTCTAGTTTCATGTTTTAAAAGTGCTCTAAAATATTGAAGTATTGTTCTTGAAATGAGTAAAAACGAGGAGAAATTTCCATTTTTAAATTACTCTAAAGATTATTTTTCAAAACCATATTTTTAGATTCTTCCAGGTACTCCGTTTTCCTCCTCCAGTCCAAAGACATGTGTTGTAGGCATTTCCAAATTGCAGTGGCAAGAGGGCAGTCAGAGAGAGCAAGACCTGAATTGCAGGCTTTTCCACACAAATAAGACCAAGCGTGATCCGTCGCCTTTCAGAGCAGCACTTTGACAGTGCACGAACATTTAAAACCAAAGCTCGTATTCAGTAAGTGAATAACTTTATTTAGAATCATGTTATATAATATTTCATGTTCTTTTTTGTTATTTTACATGGTCTATCATATTCCTTATTTGTAATTCGAAATGGGTTCTTGTTATTAGACCAAAGAATAATCCTTAGGTAGTTGATTGTAGGGGGAGAAATAGCTGAGCTTATTCAATTGTTTAAAAAAAAAAAAAAATTTGTTGCTGCCCTAACCCTTGAGTTCTGTTGGTTCCTGTTTGGGCTTGTTCTTGTGTTTTAAATAGCAGTGGAAAAACTCTTTAAGTGACCATGCCCTCACACAAGGTGTGTGCCGAAGTAAAAAGCTGTTTATTTGTCACATCCTTATTTCAGGCTATAGCAGTTCTTGTTGTGAACAACGGTGACTCAGTGTGCTGCTGCCGCTTTGGCAGGATGGCGGAGCACAGCAGGGCGTTTGCAGAGCTCGTCCATCTTGTCTGGCAGAGCAGGAAGAGCCTGTGCTTTGTGCATGGTGTTCATGTTAAGTGTGGGGTTTGTAAAGACTGCTGTGTCTCCTGCTGCCAGGGTGCTGTGTATGTGTGTTGTGTGTTCCTGCTGAGTGGAAATGGTGTCTTCAGGACATTTGTGTGTGTGTGTGTGTGTGCGCGCGTGTGGTGGTGGAGCTGTATATGAAGCAGTACGGTCACAAGTCAGAGTCACTGTTCCCTCTGTCTCAGCTGTCCATCCAATCAGACCGCACCCTTACTGTCCGCGCACTCCGCTGTCTGCCTCTCTTGTCCTCCAACCCCATCGAAATACTACAGAATAGTTGCTGTCCCAGCACAAAAAGTAATTCAACAGAAGTTGGGTTTTTAAATTAAATGTAATTTTTTATATAGGGAGCCAGCTTAACCAAGAGTTTAGTGTGTTCATTATTTTCATCCACACTCATTACAACATGGAAATCATTTATCTGGGTATTTCATTAGTAGTGATAAAATGTCATTTTTTTTTGATTCAGCCAACTTTAAATTGGTTAACAAATGGCTGATTACTCAGTGTACATGTTTGCATGCAGTACTTGCTTGTGCATCTTATACTTTTGTATGCTTTTCTGGCCACAAGCTTCAGGATCGTAAACCTAGTGCCCACTATGCGATTTTAACCCAGATTTCCAAAAGGCAAAGGCTCGTGTAGTGTGAATGTTTCAGCAACATGATTTTTTCAGTCTGTGAGCAGTCTCCAAGGCTCTGATATTTTCAAGCATATTTCTTTATTTATTTATCTATTTATTTAGTTTTGTCTATGAATTGCATTCTGTGAACCCTTTGTGACTAGTGGCAAGAACTGCGCTGAGAAACAGCCAGTGAGAGTCCTAGAAGGAATCATGAGGAAATCACTGAGGTCATGTGCCTGAGAGGTGAAATAAAAAAAAAAAAAAAGACTTTTGTGATTGTTGCAGCCGAAAAAAGCTTGATTTAATGTTTTTTGTGGGTTTTTTTTGTGGAAAATAAAATTGGTGAAATTGAGTTTGCACTAAATTGTTTCGCATGGTCTTTTGCAGTGATGAGACCTTTTTTTAGCTGTACCTTTTAGCTCTAAGTCACGTTCAACATTTGAATAAAAGGGGGCTTTGGCTGAATGTAAGTTGTGATGACGTCACGACGTGTCTTGGCCCAAATCTGTGGAAAATCGGCGGTAATTTTGACATTGCACGCTCCTCCGAATACTGCAGAGTTTCTTTGATTTTACATTAACTTCTGTAATCCTGAAGGGGCTGACAATGAAATTGCTTCCTTAAAAAGTTGTCATAACCAAATGTTTAGGTACATTTGAAATTAAACTCAGTTGATATACAACAGTATATGATGTTTTTTTGCATTATACCTCCAGTTCTCTTTGCAGAACAGACAAACCATGCTGTCAATGCGTTCCCAACCAATATTTCCTCAATGGTTTTCTGTTATATCTCTTTTTCTTGTTTTCAGACAAAATAGTGATAAACCCACAAAGTCATACGATGGATAGCTCACATGTTTTCGCGAGAGTGCAATTTGGGGATGCTTTGTCAGGGTGAAGGACTGTGTAGTCTGTCTTCCTTTTCTATGCCAGTCTGATTGGCTCTCCACCTCCGTATGTACACACTTCCACGTGCTGCTAGCCATCAAGAAGACAATTTTACATACTGTTACACGGGATTGATCCCATCTTTATAAGTTCTTTCAGAGCTTGAAGCAGGGAGTAAATGAGAGATTCTTGCACGTTTGCTTTTCTTTGGGCCAGTTGTTTTTAATTTCCCTGTAAATAAACTGTGCTCGACCCAGGGGACTCCAGGGCTGGAGTTTGGCACCCCTGTTCTTGAAGTACAGTTTTACATAGCTAGCTTGTTGGTGATTTACAGTCTTGGGAATGGCTGAGTTTAGAGACGTGTATCAGGTCATGCACAGATGTGAATTGGGCATTAAGTCTATAGTGAAATGTTATAGGGTTTGTGAGTAGCATACATTTCTACCCAGGTCTCTTAAACCTTTTTAGTAAAGTTCGACTGATTGATTTTTATAACCGATACCAATTATTTGCATGTTTATGTGCGCGGACCGAAATTTATTTATTTATTGTCTTAAATCTTTTTTGACACATTGATAACACCACTGAACTGAGTAAACAGTTTTAATTATTGAAATGTTGTCAATTTAAATTCCTCCTTGCATACAAAACTCCTATTTGTCACAAATAAATAGAGGGGTCTGAAGAGTGACAAAAATAAAGTGCATTGTTTCTAAAGTGACTTGTTTTAAAAACAAAACAAAAAAATATTTGATGACAGAAACAAACAGGTAAAACAAATAAAGCGCATAAAAACAATTCTAACCCCTGGCAATGACTGTGATGTAAGTCCAAGCAAAATAAATTTCGAAAGTCTAATGTTTTCAAATGGAGAGCACAAATAAATAAATGACAGGGGAGTCTATCGACTTTGCATAAATGTAATAATTCATTTTAAACTACAGCTTTAAAAGGTTTATGTGCTGTTTAGGCTAAAGAGTGAAGACAACTGCTTTGCTGGAATAAGAATACGTTGTCAGGAAAGTAACAACCAAAACAGCATATACGTTGTTGCACTTAGAGTTCATCTCAACTGGTATGTTATTAGAATTACTAATGTTTTTCTGTCTAGATTATGAAATACCTGCTGACCGAGCACTTTTTATCTATGTGTTCACACAGAACTACACTCAAACGAAAGCGATCGCTCTCTGGGATAATAAATAACTATTTTCCACAGAGATGTTATTTTTAAGATGTTTAGTAGTGAAATAAAAGTTATATAGTAAATGATAATATAATTTAGGGGGTTTTAAACAAGTGAATCTTGTTTAAAGAGACCGAGAATTAAATGAAGCGGTTTTATTTCCAGCATGCACTCATCCAAGGATGTTTTTATTTAATTCATGTAAAATTATGCCTTTGGGACACGACTTGCTTAAACTACATAATCAAGCATTTATGTAACACGTCTCGTTTGTGCATTAATGGCTGTTTTGTTAAATAAAGCTTATTACTTAAAGCAAAGCAAGTATACTTTACCTGTGCACATCCCTCGGTTGTAGTAGCGGCCCTGTGCGCAATTCTCAAAACGCCCGCATGATGTCGCCATTTATCGGTGAAACCGATATTTAAAAACCGATATCTGATTATGGATAAATGCTTAAATATAATGAAAAATATCGGTAAAACCAATTATCAGTTGAGCGCTACTTTTTTAGCTTGCTTTTCATGCATCCACCACTAGTGGATGGAGGCATAATGTATCTGATTGGTCCTTGTGTCCGTCTGACAATTTGTTTTTGTGATATTTCAAGAACCAGTGGCTGAAAGTTTAAGATTTATATGGAACTATTACTGTAACCAGCAGATGAACGGATTGGGTTTAGATATTGATCCAAAAGGATCATGGGTAAATGTCTGAAATAGTTATTTTTCTTCGTTAGCTTTCATCCTGTTTGAAGTCAGATTTAAAAGGTGTTTTCATGCATACAAGAAGAACTAGTCTTGTTGGCAGCGGAGTCATCCCAGACAATATTGTTGGCATCAAGTTCCTCGCAAATCACACGTTTACTTGTCATTTGTCACTAGTCGAGTGGTATGGACTGTCATCAGAGATGTTCAGGCGATCTGAGGCCGAGATATCCGTATATGTTTTGCTAGAGCACTCCTGAGCAGGCAGGAATTCAAATGTAGTATAGATGAGGCTCTGAGAGTGGGGTGGAGTAAGTGGAAGGGGAAAGACTGTATGCAGGGTGATTGGTATCTGAGTAATAGGTCAGAGGGGTCACTGAGCACCATTGTGAGAAGGGGGATGTTGCTGAATGATTCTTCGTCCACTCTGGTTTATTGAGACCTGAGGAAATCGAGGAGACACATGCCAGATTGTCTCTCTTGGGAGTAAATTAGCACATCTGCTCTGCATTTGACTGCATTTCCTCTTGCCTAATCACCCGTGAGCTGGGTTACTGCTGACTCCTCTACATACATCCATCGTGGGTTACAATGGCAGACTGATGACTTTGTGGCTAACCATAATGCAGAGTTGTGTAGATTAAAAGTTTAATTATTTTTCCTGCGGTACCACATTTGTGTCAGATTGGTAATCTGGGGAAAACCCTTTTTTCTTTTTCCCCAGGCAGTCAAGCCCTGAAGATGGCTTTGGCCCGGTGGGTGGTAATGATGGGAAATGATCAGGGGGTTAGAGCAATTTCCTGTGAAAAGGCGGCAGCCTTTCCTCAAGAGATGAATTTCCTCTGTCAAAAAAAAAAAAATCACGTTAGGTCTGATTGTAATGCAGCTGGTTCTCGGTACATGTGTCTACCTGTCTGTTACATTGTATATGTGCATACATGTGTATTTGGGCATCGAGGTGAATTGTCGAGGTTGAATCTGGGATGCGTGTATCTAGCTGCTTTGTGTGGACCTTTTTATTTCTGCAGTGTGCACTGCTTCTCTCTCCCTCCCTCTCTCTCTCTCTCTCTCTCCCCCCCCTCCCCCTCTCCTCGCACAGAGGGTGGGGCTCCTCCCGATGTCTCGGTGATGCTTTTCTTTTCTACCATCTCAACATCTAGCCTTAAGATCAGACAAGCCTGTTATTGTTATTTGGTGGTGGATGGTGTTGCCATGCCGACGGGATTTGGCCGTGTGTGAGGCGTTGTTTCAGCAGTGTGCGACGCTGTTTTGCTATGAGGATCTGGTGCTGAGGTAGGCTGCCCTTTTTTATTTTTTTTATACCCTCTACTGCCGAGCTGCAGCCATCGCTATAGAAAACACCCAGTCTGAGCGACGCTCGTGTCCCACGCCGTCATCAAAACCACAATTAGCTTGTAAAACTAGTTATATTTTTAAAAGTTACTTTAATCTATTTGGTTCTCTCCCCCCTTTTAGCCACGATCAAATTGAGCTTTGAGTTCTTTCTCCATAAACCGCACAGCTTGGTCGTCATTTTGAAGACCTTATTGTTCATAGATTTCCTTTCCACTCAAAAGGAGATCGAGTTTCTGCACTCTGAAATACTTTTAATGAAAACGGGTCCCAGGTCCCTCAGATAAAGATGTTCTTGATGTTACAGCCTCTCGCAAACATCAATTATTAATCCCGTTTGCCGAGATCTTCTGTGCCACTCTCAGGAGTCGCAGATTACTGCTGCACAGGCACATTCAAGTCTTGAAGGTGACGCCTGTTAGAAGGATCTTCTTGTGTTTTGTGTTTGATTTAAGCCTTTAATCCTTTCCTTGCTACCAGTCTGTGTTCAGCGAGCAGTTGTAGCCCATCACGTTTGCACAAACCTTTGATGTTTGACAGTTTATTTCCACTGCAGTATTGAGAAACTCTTTGATGCCACATAAGACACCTCAAGCAGTCGACTAAGATTTTTTGAAATGGTCTTTGCCAATATTTGGTGAACACGCACTCGCACCCACCCCCACGCACATCCCCACCTACACATACACAAGCATATTAGGAAATGCATGATGGTGCATGACAAAACTGAACAGATGCATTATGAATTTCTCTGCCTTTCTCTTAATCGTTTTATTTGTTTCGTTCAGGATTCTTGATTCACTTTTATGTCCATTTTTTGAAATGTTACTTATCTGCCTAGTGCTATATCTGTCCCAAGTATATGCTGGGCCAAGACTGCACATTAGCTTTCTCTGTCTATATACACTTATGTTTATTTTATAGCTCTGCTCTCTAACGCACCTGTTGTGCTAATGCCTGGCAAAGCTGCAATATGTTCATTGTTCGCCGAATATGGGGTATATGGGTTTTATTTTTTCTTCATGTTATTTATACAACGACACATACTTCATAGCATCCTGTTTAATATGACATCGAAGTAAGCTGATACACAGGGTATACATTTAGTAATGCCGTCTTTCCGATTGGTACCAGAGGCGTTTTAATTCCTTGATTTTATTATTATTGTTGTAAGCTTCATTTGAAATTCCACTGCCTGACAAAATGAGCGTTTTCTTCAACAATAACATGAAAAACACAACAATAACAAAACCGTACAATGACAAACTCACTTATATTACACCTAGAACCTTAGAAACCAAATCTTTTGCAATGGTTTTGTCAGTCAGTTCGCCTCACACTTGTTACGTGATAAATGAAATCTGACTCCTGCTGATCTGTGCTGTGACTCGGACTCATTCGGGTCATGCTGAATTGAGCAGACGCGTTCCATTTTTAATTGTAATGTCCATTCTCTAACTGAACAAAGTGATTTTTATTACTACAAAGAAGCAAAAACGATGGTTGCCGTGGTGGACGAGTGACGTAATCGTTGTGTGGCCGAACACCGTGCAACACCGGGAACACAGTCTACTGCAGCAAGCCTAATATTCATCTGTCAGTTGTGTCTAAAGGTTGCCTGGTAGTGCACTTATCAGTGGCCTAATAATCACTGCAGCTTGATGTACACTACCATGTGTAAAGACTCTCTTCCTTCTGTCACTGCTCGTACAACTGTTCTGATCATAAAACTGTTTATTTGGCCTGAATGAGTGGCGTATGAAACTCTGTGTCGGTTCCAGTGATGCCATGTCATGATGATTCATGCAGCCAATGACTAAACATTTCAAAAGACTGGTGTAAGTCAGAATTGTGCAATGTCATGAAATATTAGTGTATTGATTTTTGTAATTCACTAGAGTTTAAAGGGGTCACATGTTGCTTGAAGCATAGTTAATACCTGTACATATTTTGTTGGGCTTTATATATATATATATATATATATATATATATATATATATATATATATATATATATATATAGAGAGAGAGAGATTACATTACACTACACTGGTGCATTTTTGTTTTAAATTGTTTAACTTTGTCTACGGTTACGCCTGTCGTCCACACTACTCCGGCATTTTCGACCCTCGAAAATGAAGGCGCGGCTGCCCACATTCGCCAGCTGATTGGGTCTTCTGGATCATTGCGTATCCTTCCCTGAACCGTCAAGTCCATACCATGTGACCATTAGGCTACCTTGATCTTGTACACAACAACATGGAGACTGAGCCGCAAGCTTTGCTGGCTTTGATGTCATTCTTAGCAGCCATTGTGCAGTTAAATTCCGCATTTTATAAAACGGCCTACATGCGCAAGATGCGAGCTATGATTAGGGCGATCGGCAACAAATCTCATTTCAAGTGGCGTAAGCCTTACATGGAACGCCGGTTTGTCGTGCCTGCCGCTGACTAGCAACCAACTTCCTGTTTATACTTGTATGCACATGCCCAGTGTGCATGAATGGTCATGTGACATGCATATTCGGTCATGTAGTGTGGACGGAGATCGTTTCTAAAACGCCAGTGTTGATGACTATCATTTTATATTTTAAAAAGCATTTATAAAATGATAACTCACTAGTGTAAACAGGGCCTGAACGAACACACTCCCCACTGCCAAGCTACACAATGTAGTGCAAAGCCTTCTCAAAAGAGTGGAGGGTACTATAACAGCTAAAGGGTCTTGAGTGGGATGTTAAGTGTGATGCTCAAACGTCCACAAACGTTTGGCCATATAGTGCAGGAGGGCTCATCTTATCGGTTGCACTTACAAAAGGTCAGTGTAAACTAGGTCAAAGTTGAATGAGTGAACAAAAACATTTCATGTTCCCTGCAGGTAACGTGACCCCACTCTCTCCATAGGGATAAAAATGGTAGTCTTGCCCCAATCATCTATACGCCACATAAGTCACTTGAATAATATATTTCAAAGTAATCAACATCTTTGTTAAACTGTGTTCCTAATTTCTCTGTAAGCAGTCTCGGGTAGTTTAATCTGCATTCGAGTCCCCAAGGTGTTCAATCTATTTGAAACATTATTACAACCATTAAGAGAAATGATGCGATCATGATTTTATAAGTGCTGCATTTTTATCCGAGTTCCTAATGAGGGGTGTGAAAATAAGAAGAATGTGATCATTATGAGCAGGAAAATGTTCTTTACAACTGTTCCACTACAGGCAGCTCGAAGCATTTAATGGGCCAACGATAATCGCTCTCATCCTGCTGACAGAAATCTCAGCTCGTGTCATCGCTGGTAGCACAAGAAGTGTGATGATTCGCATCTCTCTGCTGCTTTAAAGTAGTATTATTTCAGAAAATGTGTCTCTGTGCAGGCAGGTGCTAGATTATTTGACAATATTGACAAAAATGATGCTCTTAAGCCAGACAAGGGGAGCACAAGTGTCTGTTTTCTCCCCCGCTGAGCAGTGACTTATTTTATTTTGTCCACTGTTCTTTTGTTTTGTTCCTGGCTCGGCTTCCTGTGCTTTTGTGAACGTCTTTGATGAGAGCACTGGATTTTAATAAGGGTGTGGTACAGTTGTAAATCAGGAGACAAAAAAGATGCTTCTTTGATGAGTGCAATGTTGTGATGGCATCTGGAGGCAGATGGTCTTCAGCTGGGTCCGTGTGTTCACAGACCCCCTCTCGTTTGCCCTTAACAAACCCTGCCGTCTCTAATATGCATCATAACGAAAGCGCACATGGTGGAAGGGCAGGGTGGAAGTGAGACATGTCAGCATCAGAAGATCACATTTAGAATTAAGCATTGTGCCTGTAGGAACGATTGTTATCTAGGGTAATTTGAATCCACCAACCGTTTCTTTTACTTCTGCATATTCTACTGGTTTTATCTTGTAGGTCACACAATACACAACCAGAAACAAAAGGACCATTTCAAACGTCTGTGAAGTTCACTAATTATAAATCAATTATTTTTGCGTTTCTTTTCTGCAAGAGTAAACTAATCAATATTTGAGTCAAACCTATTTGCAAATTATGTTGGAGTGATAAATATTAGGAATGCACCGCAATGACAATTCGTGGCCGAAACCGAATATAATGAAAGACTTGTCTGAATGCCGAATACTGAACACGTTTTTCCACGTTTTTTTTTTTTTTTCACATTTATTTTGCCATTTTTTTCACCATTGCATAAATTAAATAGTCAAAATGTGTTTTTTTTTTTTTTTTTTTTTACTATTTTGTCTAGCTTTTCAAAGAAAAAATCAATTATAAATATTTAGAAATTGTAGTTTTTGTTTAACACTGAACATTTTTTCCCCATTCCAGCAGGCATAGGCTACCAACAAGGCACAATATAACTTTAAATAAATAAATGAGTAAAATTAAAAATATTGTGATGTCATCTTTGCGTGCCCCTTGAATATGTTAGGCCTATAACTGACTCCTGAAAGAATGGAACACTCTGTAGCCTACAACAAAAATGTGCATTAATAAGTGCATTGACGAGTACTGAAATGGTTCTATTGGGTTCTACACGGCTGATTATATTGGGGATATATACCACTCACGTCCCTGTACATCTCGCGGAGTATTATAGTAGATATAGGATTTGTCTGCCTGCCCTTAAATAAATACGTCTTTACCTGCTTCCGTGCTCTACTCCCTTACGTCTCGCGATGTGTCAGAAACATGAACAGAAACAAAACAAACGCACGTGTCCACAGCTCGTGCATGCACGCGCCCCCTCATCGAGGTCGTGACGTTCACGTGTCTCACTCTGGTTGCTGGGCTATTTGTTCGCGTAATCAAACACGTCATTGTTCGGTCAAATTTATTCGGCCTTTTCACGTATTTGGCTGAACACCGAAAATTTTTGCGCTATTTACGGCTGAATAATTTCGGTTGCCGAACATTTGGTGCATCCTTAATTTTTATGTGTATGTAAAGAATCTTTGAGTTTTATTGTATTTTTTTTGCAAAGCATTAATTTAGGCTGCTCCTTCCCGAATTGACATGAGGTCTTTGTAAAGCCGTTTTGAATGGTGTCTATCATTCCACTTTTTTTTTTTCTTCCTCGATGTTTCATACACACATGTGATGCATGGGTGTATCATGAGTGTATGCTTTTACACCATCTGTTGTTACCCAGATGAGGATGGGTTTCTTTCTGAGTCTGCTTCCTCTCAAGGTTTCTTCCTCAAATCATCTCGGGGAGTTTATCCTTGCCACTGTCGCCACCGGCTTGCTCAATTGGGATAAATTCACACCCTTAAAATCTGTATCCTGTGTTTGATATATTTCTGTAAAGCTGCTTTGATACAATGAGCGCTGTAAGAAGCGCTATACAAATAAATTTGAATTGAATTGTATGGGATCGATTGGGACATGGGTGTCCTTGGAAAACACCGTAATGTTAAAGTAGCACATGGTTGGAGATTTGGAAAGTATTGTATGCAAAATGTGACACAAGTGGTTTATATAATACACTGATTTATGGAAATGCATAAAATAGTGGTTACTATTTAACCTTTGATACAACCGTTACCCACATACTACATGTTCCAATTAGTTGTTTCTCTCTCTAATCATTCACCAAGTGTATAACCACTCTTTCTCTAATCACATGACCTCTAACCACCCTCCCTATAATCACTCGGTGTATAACCATCCTCTCAATGCATATACCCACCATGTCACTCAAATACTATTTAAAATCTGTAGGAAACACTTGGTTGGATCAGTTTCCATATGACAATGCTATGGGGAAAAGTATTTGCTACCATCCGGATTTCTTCTGTTTTTGTGTATATCTCATACTAAATAGTTTTAGATCTTCAAACGAAATACAATATTAAAAGAAAGGCAACCTGAGGAAACAATAGTTTTTCTTTTTTTTTATTGAAGCAAAAAAAAGTTATCGAACACCTATCATCGATGTGAAAAACTAATTGCCCCTTTAAATTTAAAATCTGGTTGTGCCACTTTTAGCAGCAATAACTGCAACCAAACACTTCCGAAAACTGGAGATCAGTCTTGCACTTACTTCTCGGACTAGGACTTACTCCTATGCTTTGGATCATTGTCTTGCTGCGAACTTCTGCTTGAGTTTCATTTTAGCTTCAATAAATAACTATCATTTAAAAACTGTATTTTTTTCCCCCTTTTGTTTTTTCTTGGATTTTGTTTAAATTTAGAATTGCAGAATGCCAAAACCTTTGCCTAATGACTGGATGATGTTTAGCATGGAAGTTATAGTTAACTTCTGTCATCTAGGGCGGCTGTGGCTCAGTTGGTAGAGCGGGTTGTCCACTAATCGTAATGTTGGCGGTTCGATTCCCGGCCCATCTGACTCCACATGCCGAAGTGTCCTTGGGCAAGACACTGAACCCTAAGTTGCCCCCGATGGCAAGTTAGCGCCTTGCATGGCAGCTCTGCTACCATTGGTGTGAGAGTGTGTGTGAATGTGTGAATGAGACACAGTGTAAAGCGCTTTGGATAAAAGCGCTATATAAGTGCACTATTTACCATTTTTTTACCATTTTAATTGTAGGAGTCAGCATTTTGAATCCAGTCTGTGTGACCACCTCTCTTGTGAAGTGGATTCGCATAGACCCATATTCATATTTAATAGTTTAATAGTGCTTGGACCTTTTATTGCCCAGCTCTAAATTTACCCAGCCATGCATATAAATATTAAGCGTCTATTTAGCAAAGATATTTTGTGTTTGGAGTGACCAACGTCCGCCGGTATCAGCATGTCATTTCAGGCAAGCCAACATTTTGGAAGTTGCTTCGGACAAAGCAAACTTGAATAGCTTTCAGGTTATGCACAAGCCATGCAATCTTGTCTGAGATAATTACTTGCATAAAATAAATCAATTTAATAAAATGTTGGCTTTCAGCTCAGCTGGAGGCTTCATAATTTAGGATTAACAGTGATTCTTTACCAGCAGCCTTATTTTGTGAAATACTATAAATCCTATAATAATATAAAAGGCACCCTTTTCCCTGTGGCCTTATGTCATGTAGGCTTAATTAGTTATCAGCTTATGCTTTGGTTTATATTGCTCATTTGTGTTATATGCCATCTTTTCCATGGGGCTTCTCAAAATGTGCTACATTTCTTGTTCTATTAATGTCTATGAATTAATTTTTTTGGAGGGGGACCCCCCAATTTAGTCATCTAGTCTCTCTCCTATCACACAACAACAAATCTTAAGTCATATTTTCAAAAAGCTGCTCATTCTATATCAGGGTGTGGCATGACTCTGAGGAAAGTACTGTCCATCCCCTTCTGCATTCTTGCGCTTACAGATGCCCATGGTTGGCTAGTGTGACTGTGCTTGATAGGGGAGAGAGAGATTTCGGTTGAGCTCCATATCAGATTTATCAGAGTCATGCAAGGGCTGTATTTAATCACCTGGTCTGATGATGGAGGAATTGTGGCATTTCATTTCATAAATGAAATCTTCAGTCTGATCAGTCACATGATGTAAATTACCACGATGTAAATACATATATTTCAGAACATTTTGGAAGAATAACCCAAGCCTTTGTTTGAATTGTTAACCGACTCTTATGTAAACTCACTTGTGTGCTTCCAGGTTGCGCCTCTGATAGAAGATGTCCACAATGGTGTATCCTCGCGAAGAGAAGCTCGAGAAGCTAACGCAGGATGAGATTATCTCGAACACTAAGCTGGTGATCCAAGGCCTGGAGGCACTGAAGAGCGAGCACAACTCTATCCTGCACAGCCTACTGGAGACCATCAAGTGCCTGAAAAAAGATGAGGAGGCCAACCTTGTGCATGAGAAGTCCAACTTGCTCCGTAAATCAGTGGAGATGATTGAGCTGGGCTTGGGGGAGGCGCAGGTGGGCCTGTCTTTCTGGATTTTGGGGATTAAGAGTCTAAAATAAAACAAAAATTATAATAAAAAAAAAAAACGTTAATAGATTTTAAGTGCATGTATGCATCTTGAACTAGAATTAATATATACGCCAAATAGGAATCATCTTGAAGCCATCTTTAGTAAACTAATTATAGAATGAGGAACTTTTTGGCATTTGGGAAAAGATCTGATTCACTCAAGCAAGTCAGCCATCTTGTATCCTTCTTTCTCTCACTCTTTCCTTGGTTTACCTTGCCGTGCCTGTATGTGTCTGTGTCCATGTGCAGGTCATGATGGCTCTGTCTAATCACCTTAATGCCGTCGAGTCAGAGAAGCAGAAGCTTCGGGCGCAGGTGCGGCGTCTGTGCCAGGAGAACCAGTGGCTGCGGGATGAGTTGGCCAACACACAGCAGAAACTGCAGAAGAGTGAACAGAGTGTCGCCCAGCTGGAGGAGGAGAAGAAGCACCTGGAGTTCATGAATCAACTCAAAAAGTATGACGAAGATGTTTCACCCTCGGTAAGAGAAGCACCTTAGATCTTTCATCTGTATGTGTGTTAACATTGTTTTATTACTCTTTAAAAAAATCAGTTTGGATGTTTATATTTAAAAAAAAATAGTGTATATACACAGTATATAATACAAAACTACTATTTTCATATCTAACTGAAAAAGGGGGGCCTTACATTTGACATAACAAAAAATGACGATGAACAGGAAGTGCTGTTTGCATTTAATTTGTTCTGCAATCACATGGCATGGTGAAGGTCATCCTTGAATGGCTCTTAATTTGCTTAGCTTTTCACTTTTAGGTGTGATCTGAGATAAGGTCACATTTATTTTCTTGTCATTTAAACAAGTTTATAAATTTTGAGTGTTTTCTTAAATGGTAAAATGTAATGTATTAATAATATAATATCGAATCTAATAATAGTAGATTTACTTTTTTTTTTTTTTTTTTTTTTTTTTTTTTTTTTTACATTCAACATAATTGCGATTTCAGACATTTTGCAATTGCAACTTATGTTCCAAATTTTATGTTTTGAGAGAGAGAGAATTTAAAAGATATTTTACCAAAACAGGGTTGGATCTCATTTTTGTATGTATTTTGAGTGAGGAAATCCATCCACATTCTTTTTACAACTGTTATTCCTTTGTAGAAGATATAAACTTTTACATGCTTACTATGTGGCAAAAATGCTGCAACTTGTAGTCTGGAAATTGCATTAATTGTAATCGTAATCTCCTTCACTTTTTGTTATTTATGGCTATATAATACTTACCACCATTGCACAGTTTCCATATGGCAACAATTCTGATAACTTGGGAACCTAGCTATAATGTAATAGTTATTTTTAGTGTAGCTTTAGTTGAGTAACTTTGTAATTTCGCTAGCTAACTACATTCCTAGTAGCCTTTAGTAGTTTGCAGAATACAGTGTATACATCCAGCCTTTATTCTCTTAATATGCTATGGCTTTTTGAGCCCGAGGCACAAATTTACTAAGATAAAAAAAAATCAAACGTGTATTATTTTTCCGGATGCTGTGAGATGCATTGCGTGCACAAACAGTGGATGTGTTGCAAACGAGTTACAAAGAATAAGTGTGTGAATTATGTCATGCACATTCAGGGGAAATTTAGGGAAGTGTGCAAGAACACTATGTACAAGAATGTGCTTTGGTTGCCGCAGTGAGATTGGAGATCAAGGAGACTACCTGAATATTAAACTAAACTGGAAACACAAATATAATACGCACTAAAGGCAAGGAGAAAATATTAATAAATTATAAGAATAAATAAACGATGCATTGTTGTATTGTGATTATATATATTTTTGTCATAGCTTCCACTACGAATGCCAACACATTCGCTAGTTTGCATATTGTGTGTGAACAAAGCAGCCAGTGGGTAATATTTATTATAGGGAGTGGTTGAAATGCTATTTGTTAAATGTTATTTGGTTAGACAGCAATAGATTTGTTTATCAGTTATTACTGATTAGGTCAGGCTTTCTCGCTGGCTTCGGTGTTCTGACATTGCCATTCACCTTCCTCATGCTAGCAGAGAGCTGAGCTGCTTACATCAGCACTAGGCTTGGGTAGAAGCAGAGCCTGTGGGGCTCTATAATGGGTCAGCTCTCCTCAATCTTTTTATTATTAAAAAAAAAAACACTTTTTAGCATTATGGTTCCTTTTTAAAAACCTGTGAGAAGCTGCCAAAGAAATCTCGCATTAAAATGTAAAAACTATATATAAAACTAATATAAAGCAATATGTGAGGTGAATGTGGGAAGATGATGTTCAGCATTTTTGTATACTTTAGGGAGGAAACATTTGGCCGGCTGTTAATCCTGTGTCAGGTGTGTGTGGTGTCAGGTGTATATTTCCAATTTGCTTTGAGTCAGTAACCAAACCTTCAGACGAACTCAAACGTAAACATAATCTGACACATTAGAGCGTTGTCATTTTTATTGGCTTGCAGTCAAAACATATCCGGATGTAATTGGACACGGTTGTCGTTATGTGTTTTGAGCATGTTCACTCACTGAAAAGACTCCAAATATTGAATGATGGAGCTTTTAATTGTAATTCATTCGTACGTTTTGCCTTCTGGTGATTGTTCAAGTCATTTCCAGGTTTTCATTGAGTGGAGTTATATTTTTGTGAAGAGGCAGATAAGGATATCTGTGCCAAGAGGCAGAAAAGTGGTTCATGGTTAAGCCATGCTTTTTGCCATTTGATGTTCTAGGAGGAAAAAGATGGCGAACCACCTAAAGACTCTCTGGATGATCTGTTCCCTAATGATGATGAGGAACATGGCCAAGGAAGTAAGTGAACTTTTCCTTTTAAATCCAATTGCTAATTACTTTGTGAAGTACCTGTACCTTACTTATGTACTCATGTACTGCGATATACTACACATCAAGATTTCTTGTTCGTGGAAAAGTTAATAGTTGGATCATTTTTGTGACTGGTTCCTTAGGCTGAGCTTTGCGGTGCATGGTTTCTCAGACAGATGTATGTCTCTCTTCCTCCCCTCCAGTGCAGCACCAGCACAACAGTGCAGCCGTGGCAGCAGCGCAACAGGGAGGATATGAAATCCCAGCTCGCCTCCGAACCCTCCACAACCTAGTGATCCAGTACGCCTCTCAGGGTAGGTATGAGGTGGCCGTGCCTCTGTGCAAACAAGCTCTGGAGGACCTGGAGAAAACCTCGGGCCATGATCATCCCGACGTTGCCACCATGCTCAACATCCTCGCCCTGGTGTACAGGTACATAGCTGAACTGAAGTTATACTGAGGGCTATTAACTCTTTCTTTCTCTTTGTCTCTCTCTTCTTGCTTCTGACACTGTTGTTGAGTTGCGCATGCAATACCAGTGAGGCATTAACCGCCATCACTTCCTTTGTCACTGTCAGGGATCAGAACAAATATAAAGAGGCGGCACACCTGCTCAATGATGCTCTGTCCATCAGGGAGAAGACTCTTGGCAAAGACCATCCTGCTGTAAGTTACATCTGCTATATACCTTTCCCTTCCAACATCCATCCATCTATCCATCCATTTTCTGTACCACTTATCCTACATGCCTGAAACCTATCCCAGGGAACTCTGTGAACAAGGCAGTGGTGGACACCCTGCACGGAATGTGGATCCCATTGCAGGGCACAATCTCACACACACATTCACACACCACAGATATTTGTGACCAAATTAAATTTTTTCTCTTTGCCTGCAACGATTTTCATGCTAGCTGTGTTGGCACCAGCAATCACCCACGACTACAAACAATTTCATCCTTTACCTCAGTTGTAAAATATATCATGAAGGTAATTTACAGTGAATTCAATGATTGTGAAATAAAATTTTCTGTATCTTCTATGTTGAATTCAAGCTGAATTCACATCTCTCCTGTGAAGTTTGCTGATATCGATTGACCTGATAGGACCAGTTTACCAGTAGGGCCATAGAGTCCCAGTATTGATCTTAGTCTCATCATCCATCTGTCTCATTGTGTTACCATACACTCCGTGTCTCAGTATAGCTTTTAAACTGATTTTACTTATTAATTTCTATCTGAAATCATGCATCTCAGCAGTTGGGTCAGGTTTGGTGACACGGTTCACTGGCAAAGGATTATCACGCTTGTCATAAAGGTGGCTCTGTCAAAACTGATCTGTGTGCATGCTGTGCTGCAGGTGGCTGCCACCCTGAATAATCTGGCTGTGCTATACGGGAAGAGGGGCAAATATAAGGAAGCTGAACCACTGTGTAAGAGAGCGTTGGAGATCAGAGAGAAGGTAAATAGACACGCACTCATGCAGCGAATAGAAAGGTTTATCCATCTCTTCTATGATCAGTTGGGCACCATCAGTTTTATGATTATGGCCACAAAAAATATGACCTTGAGAGCTGCTCTATTAACTTTTTTTTTTTTTTTTTTTTTTTACTAATCATCTATTAGCTAATCATATTGTGTCATTTACTGTCATTTCGTTTGTGGAACATTTTAGCGTATGCCGTAATCATGTGCTTCAGTCATTTGTCGCTGCTTGTGGTGCTAAATCATTCACCACATGACATTCTTAAGATGAACCCATATGGTTTGAATCTTTTCAAAACCTTCCATTCATACATGACCTGATGTATGAACGGAAGTAAAATATGACTAACCTGTATGTGTAATTTGAAAGCATTGGTATTTAAAAAGAATAAATAAGAGTGACTAGAAAAGCATATTTTGGTCATATTGTGCATGATTACTTAAAAGGAAATGCAAGTTATTTTTCCATATTCGGCCATCAGAATAGAATAACCTAATAATGAATGTCTTCTGATTTTCGGCTATCTCACCATGCACGTGTGCGAGAGAAAACCTTGAGCAAGTTCGGCTGCGTGAATGTAAAATTTGAATACTAATATACTTTTTTTTTTTTTTCCCCCCCTCTACTTTGACTGATCACTTAAAGCAAGCTTATGTAAAACATTCTGACTTTGGACAAGCCCCATGCAAACAATTTTGCATGTAGGAAGTGTAAGCACCTAAAGCTTTAAGTGAGATTGCTCAAAACCTGAGTGAGTTTTAAAGCAGCCCCTCACATTGATTTCAGCTTTATTAGATCATGTTGATGCTGAGAAAACAGCAGAAATCTTACACCCACTCTGAATAACCTACTTAATGCTGGAGAGAGCAGTGGGTCTGGAAAGAGTGGAGCTCGTTATGTTTGTAGGCTCTCTCCTTTCTCTGTTGGAGCAGTCTCCAGTTACAAGTGCACTACCTTTTAAGCACTGTAATCATTTCTCTAATCAGTCAAAGAGAGAGCAGGATATTTTAAAGATATATACATTGTGTGTTTGGTCATCTTTCTCAGGTGCTTGGAAAGGACCATCCAGATGTGGCTAAGCAGCTGAACAACCTGGCCTTGCTGTGTCAGAACCAGGGCAAGTATGAGGAAGTGGAGTACTACTACTGCAGAGCTTTGGAGATTTATGAGTGCAGGCTGGGCCCTGATGACCCTAACGTCGCCAAGACCAAGAACAACCTGGTGAGAAGTACCCATTTTTAGCAATTTTACCCTGTGGATATAGCAATTCTCAGAGTTGTTAAAGAGCTATGCTAATCGTGAAGGTCACAGTTTAGTAATGGAATGCTAGAGGGGATTTTTTTTTTGTAAGTCGCGTTGGATAAAAGCATCTGCTAAATGAATAAATGTAAATGTAAAGATCATACTTTGATGTGAGCAAAATAATATTTCAATTTTAACAATTTTAAAATAATATTTTCAGGAGAATCTAGATCCAATTATTCATTTACCCCAAGTAATAGCCCTGTTCCATTGTGGCATCAGTGCACTGTAAGCTTAAATAAACATCAAATCAATGAATAAAAGTCAAAACTGATCTGTTTACCTAGGTAAGTCATGTTTATTCACATATTGTGGTGTTTTTTTTTTTTTTTTTCCTTCTTCTTTTTTCTTTTCTGCAATCTTCCATTAAAACATAGAGGCTTCTGCCTTCCTTGAATGTAATGTTTAAATCAGTTGTCATGCACATACCGGTAGGGAAAAACAAGACATTACAGAGCCTTTTCATTCACATAGGTATAACATTACAGAAGAAAAAATGCCTTGCGCTTTATTTTTCATTGTCATTAAGCTACATTTTCATCTGACAACTGCAGAATGTATGTGGTGCTTTTAAAATGAGTTTCGTTTATTTATTTCATTATGCTGTTCCCCCCCCATAGAAATGTACCACTAATACTGGCAAATATGAGCAAAGGAGGCTGTGAAAAATTGGTTTTATTGTTTAACCTTTTGGTCTTTTGTTCAAAACATATTCTGCTCTCATGGATATCAAACAATTGCAAACACTACAGGTTTATATAAAAAAAATAGGTCTGCAAGAGTTATTGGTGCCTCTATGAATTTATATGAGAAATATATTTGAAGTATATTTCATTGATATTTTACATTTGTTTTAGTACACCTGGGTGACTAGGAACAGGAAATTGTTGAACCATGACTTCCTGTTTCACAGGGGTATAAATATGTGGTAACACATAGGAAAAAATTCCTTTAGTCATTCATAACCATGGGTAAGATTTTGATTTTAGGGCGGCTGTGGCTCATTCGGTAGAGCGGGTTGTCCACTAATCCACTAACCGTGGGGTTGGCGGTTCGAATCCCGGCCCGGGTGATCCCATGCCGAAGTGTCCTTGGGCAAGACACTGAACCCTAAGTTGCCCCCAATGGCAAGCTAGCACCTTGCATGGCAGCTCTGCTACCATTGGTGTGTGAATGTGCTCTCATTAGTAAGTCGCTTGTAAAATGTAAAAATGATATTTCTGTAAAGCTGTTTTGAGACAATGTACCATTGTAAAACAGCGCTATACAAATTGATAAATTATTAATTATGATAAATTTTCTTTCTGTACGGATTTATGAAAATAATACAAAACCTATGTAATCGAATCACATGTACATGAATCATAAATAAATGAATCATATGTAAACATTCCTGGGTGGGGTGGGAGGGGCTGTTATTGGGGGTAAAAAAAATTGATTCTGTATTGATATATTTTGTTGTACTCTGAAAAGTGTATGAGAATCAATAAAAAAAAAATATAAATCCAAAAAAATAAATCTGCAAGGATCGAAGCTGGAGAACTGCAGAAATTAGTTGGCATCTTTGGGTCTGAATGTCTATCAAACTACAATCCAACGTCACGTGCGTAACCACAAAATAGTTTGGAAGGGTTTCAAGAAAAAAAAAAAAAAACCTCTACTCTCATCCAAAAACAATCTCAAGCATCTTCAGTTTGCCAGACACTACTGGAACTTCAAGTGGGATCGGATTTTATGGTCCGATAAAACCAAAATAGAGCTTTTTGTCAATAAACACCAGAGGTGGTTTTGGCACACAGAGAGTTAGCCATATGGAAAAGTTCCTCATGCCCACAGTTATATATATGGTGGGGGCGCTTTAATATTTTGGGGCTGTGTGTCTACCAGAGGACCTGAATTTTTTGTAGGATACTGTTAGGAGTCAAATATCAACAGATGTTAAATGAAAACCTGACTGCTTCTGCCGTGGTTGTATTTTCCAACAGGACACTGATCCAAAACATGCATCAAATCACCACAGAAATGGTTTACTGACCACAAAATCAAGGTCCTGCCATGGTCATCCCAGTCTCCTGACTTGAAACTCACAGTAAACCTGTGGGGTGAATTGAAGAGGAGAGTCCACCAGCGTGGACCTCGAAATGTGAAGGATTTGGGGAGATTGTATATAGAGGAATGTTCTCTGATCCCTTGCCATGTATTCTCCAACCTCATCAGACATTATAGGAGAAGACTCGGAGCTGTTATCTTTGCAAAAGGAGGGAGCACAAAGTATTGACTAAAAGAGTGCCAATAATAATTGCACAGCTATATTTAACAAATACTTTTTTCTTCTTTTGTTTGATATCCATGAGAGCAGAATATTTTTGGGAAACAAAAGATCAAAAGTTTAAACAATAAAGAGCATTTTCCATAGCCTTCTCTGCTTACATTTACCAAGGATGCCAATATCAGTGGAGGGCACTGTATTATTTGTCCATATAGCATGGGAACATTGCTTTATCAAGAGCAATGCAAAGTGATCTTTATTGTGTACTAAACACTGTCACGTTCCTCTTCTTTCTCCACAGGCTTCATGCTTTCTTAAACAAGGGAAATACAAGGAGGCTGAGATCCTTTACAAAGAGATCCTCACCCGTGCCCATGAGAAGGAGTTTGGATCAGTTGATGGTAAGTCTTGGTGACACTTCTATAAGTGGCAGAAGTGAACACTATTTTACATTTACATTTATTCATTTAGCAGACACTGTTATCCAAAGCGACTTACGAATGAGGAAGCAAAAAATTTTACACACACTTTAATATATACTTTAAAAAAATGTATAAACGTTTTTGCTTTAGAGATGAGTGATGTAATCAAAAAAAAAGCTTGTTGAGCTCTTTGTAGCAATAAGTTACTGCATTAAATCCTTCTTCTGTTTTTTTTTCTTTTTAATTTTTTATCAAATCTCTTCTATTTCCAATCTTATTTTGACTTCATTTATAAAAGCAGAGTACAAGTTCAGCGATGGAGGCAGGGTTAAAGATGGACAGTTTTCTAAAATCAAACAGACACTAAACACATACATTCAGCAAGGGCTGTAACATCGAAGGATTTGTAAAAGAAAAAAAAAATATATATATATATATATATATATATATATAAAATGTATTTATTCATTTATTTTTTAATAAATGTTTATTGGAAGAAATAAAGCTTCTGTTCACCATTTTAGTCTGTGTGTGTAATGTAATTTTTATATATAACTAACTATACACACACACACACACACACAGAGGTGCTGGTCATATAATTAGAATATTATCAAAAAGTTGATTTATTTCAGTAATTCCATTCAAAAAGTGAATATAATGTATACATTCATTAAACACAGACTGATATATTTCAAGTGTTCATTCCTTTTAATTTTGATGATTATAACTGACAACTAATGAAAACCCCAAAATCAGTATATATATGTATACAGTGTATATATATGTGCATAATAAATTTAAAATAAAAATACGCACTGTTTAAGATGTTGTTTTTATATGTAATTTTAATAATCTGCAAGTGATGGAGAATACAACTAAAGCACCTTGCTGCGCAGCTGAAGGTTAAAAGTCCACCAGTGGCTTTCTGGAAGCCCTGGGATTTGGACTGGTAACCTTACTGTCACTAGCACAGAATCATAACCATTGATTTAAAAATCGTGAAGACTTTTTTTGTACTGCAACTGATACGAACCAATTTGCTACAATGACTTAGGGCTAAAATTGCTTGCACAACTTTAGGACTGCAATTGCCACATTATATAATTCTGTAAAGCTGCTTTGTGACAGTCCATTGTTAAAAGCACTATACAAATTAATTTGAATTGAATCTATATCTATATTCTTTTTAAAGCAGGACAATTAAAAAATGTTTTTGTTTGTATGTAAACTGTTATTCTACTCCATTCCAGTACATAACCTTACATTATTGTAGATTTATACAATTTATTTCTAAAACATGGATTTACAACACTGACTTCCTTTTAA
The DNA here is from genome assembly GCA_022414735.1 of Noturus placidus. Taxonomy (NCBI): domain Eukaryota; kingdom Metazoa; phylum Chordata; class Actinopteri; order Siluriformes; family Ictaluridae; genus Noturus; species Noturus placidus. Next base: position 376,609 of record JAFFST010054231.1, read on the forward strand.
AAAATCTTGGACGTTGCACTCCCAGAGCAGAATGGATAACTTTACATACTAAGGCGCTGTATCTCTGCCTACAGCTGAGAACAAGCCTATCTGGATGCATGCTGAGGAGAGGGAGGAGATGAGCAAAGTAAGTATGTGGTTCAGTGCATGTTTGCATCCTTTTTCCCCACAAATGCCAATCCAGTTAAATACTCACGATCCCTACAAGCTTCACGTCTATGAAAAAGAAATATCTCAGAAATTGTATGTTGTAAAAGCTGCTGAACGTGAAATCTTGAAATTTGGCCCTCTCTAGTAGAAAGATGATATTGCAAGAGGTGAGATTTAATCTGCACCAGTGAAACAACTCACATTATGTTCTTCTAGTGCTGATTAAGCTCACCTCTGCAATTCAATGCACATTGCCAATTTAATAGTGTTCCAAACTGCATATGGAGCACTAATTAGTGTGGAACACTGTCCAAATATTTTCGATTTTGGGTTCATGAATAATCCGGAATTAAAGAAGTGTAACGAGAATAAAAACTTTATTAAAAACTTTCTCTTTTATTCAAAAGCAGCACATAACCTACAGAAAGAAACTAGCCACCGAACATTAGCTAGCTAGCTAAAATATTAGTTCTGTTTGAAGGGAAAAGGGTTGCTCTACTGTAACGTCACAGTGCACTGCCTGGAATGCAGGGTAAATATAGGGGAGGGTGAAATATATCTTTTCACTAAAAGACACTGAAACCCAAATTCCACAAGGATAAATTAGCTGACTATTATTCAGTAGCTTCCCACCAGATCATGTAAATGCCTTACCTGTTCAGCAAGAAAAAAAAATTACTCCATCACACCTGAATCCATTATCCCTTTATTAATTTGTATTTGGTATTAACAGTTTTTCTCTCTCGCCCCTGATTGGCTGCTGGCTTTCTCTTGGCCTTATGTAGTCAGACTTCCTTCATGCCTAAGGGTGTGTGGTGTCATATATGTTTTTGACATATCCGAGTTGGCATATACCCTGAGTTTGCATCCACTCCTGATACTTGATGTGATTTAGTAATACAGGATTGCCAAGGCAACTCAAAGAAGCTCAGGATCATCAACTAATTTTTTTCTCTCCTCTGACTTGATCATGTTTTTAATTTTTAACAAACATCCCATGCACTGTAGCTTATCCACTCATAACTCGTCTGTGGTTACTTCAGGGCAAGCACAGAGACAACACCCCATATGGAGAATATGGTGGCTGGTACAAGGCCTGCAAAGTCAATAGGTATGACACATGGGGTCTTAAATGTATGAAAGATACTTTTTTTAGTCATTTATGTTTGTCAAGTTTAATGGTAATATTTGTTATATCACCAGTCCGACTGTGAACACCACTCTGAGGAATTTGGGTGCGTTGTACCGCCGGCAAGGCAAGATGGAGGCTGCGGAGACCCTGGAGGAGTGTGCCATGAGATCCCGCAAGCAGGTCAGTTACATAATCTGCCTGAATCTAGTGCGGCAATATGATTTAACACGCTTTTGGGAAACGGACTCGATTATTTTTGAACATTTTATATGCTCACCAATTCTAAGTCATACTGATGTCTTCTTTTTACTTCTTTTCTTCTGTGGCCTGCTTTGGATACCAGAGTAACTCAGTAAGTCATTTTGTCTAAAAAAAAAAAAAAAAGAACACCCCCAGTTTCTTCAAGTTTATAAGCTCTTCATTTTCCATAAACCACCTCACTGTAGAACAAACATTGCAGATTAAATCACTCATGGTCACTGCATCCCAGCCAAAGCTCTTGGTAACAATCTTTTGTAGAGTAGGAATTTAGATGGGGAAACAAATGACATGCTTAGTAACATGCCCCCTAAACAAATGCATATGCGTGTGCTTGTGTCTTTTAGGGGATCGATCCCATCAACCAGAGCCGTGTGGTTGAAATTCTGAAGGAGGGTGATGGAGAGAGAAGGAAGTACAGGGACAGCATGTCCAGCGTTAAGTACGATAGCAGCTCAGAGGCTGGAGAAGAAGTGAGTATGGGCGTAGAGTGGAGCGGGGTAAGTGCATATCCACTTCATCATCCAAACAGAGATCAGTAGCATTCAGAGCACAGAGCAGCCCTGCCCTAATCAGCTAGCTAGCAGAGACCAGGAGGTTAGAGTGTTGGACAAGACTATAATAGAACATTGTCCTCTGACACTTGAGATTAAATTACCCACCATTTCCCCCAGCACTGATAGAGCAGTGTCTTCGATAGACCTTGGTAGAGGGATTTGTAATTAGATTGCATATCCTTGCATAGCAGGATTCTCAGTGTAGAAACCTCAACTGGAGAATAGACCTTAATCCGAAATGAGTTTCAAATCTGTGCAGCACTAATCTAAGAATAGACATTAATCCAAAAGGAGCTTCTAAAAAAACAACAGCGTTTACAGCGCATATGTACATTTGAGAATTGTTATTGGAATATTAGAGAAACAGGTGTCTGCGAGTGTGTGGTTTATTTGACAGAATGAAATAAACATAGACCTTTATAACTGTACAGTGGTGTGAAAAAGTGTTTGCCCCCTTCCTCATTTCCTGTTCCTTTGCATGTTTGTCACACTTAAGTGTTTCGGAACATCAAACCAATTTAAACAATAGTCAAGGACAACACAAGTAAACACAAAATGCAATTTGTAAATGAAGGTGTTTATTATTAAAGGTGAAAAAAAATCCAAACCATCATGGCCCTGTGTGAAAAAGTGATTGCCCCCTAAACCTAATAACTGGTTGGGCCACCCTTA
>JAFFST010054231.1:401541-417622 GCA_022414735.1 Noturus placidus
TGAATGTGCTCTCATTAGTAAGTCGCTTGTAAATGTAAAATGATATCTCTGTAAAGCTGCTTTGAGACAATGTACCATTGTAAAAAGCGCTATACAAATTGATAAATTATTATTATTATTATTATTATTAATTATTTCTGAATGTTTGGAGCAGATATGTGCATGAGAGAAATTTCCCAAATTCAAACGGACCATATCAAGCACGTTTACAGCAAATATGACTATTCAAGCTTTTAGGGTGAGGAAGAAGAAGAAAATAATACTTCTCTGTATTTAACTTGATAGTGTATTATGAGACAACCATAATAGCAGTTGGCCTCTATTTTGGGTTCAGATGGAAAAAAAAGTGAAGAAACTCTCAGGCCCTTCAGTAAAATCAATGAAATAAACCAGAAAAAGCTGAAGGAGTCATTTATTTGGCTACATGATAATAACGATATACCGGTACTTAAGCATAGTTCTAGAAGGTTTTTTTTTGTTTTTATTACTACAGTGATAGAAATCACAATCTACCCATGATAAACTCAGAAATTTTCTCAGTTCTACTCAGTCTGTTTCACTGATCTCATTATTATATGGGTTTAATCGAAACATCAATAACAAAAAAAAAACAGACAAACAAGTAGCCCTATAAATAACGTGTACATACCTAATAAATAACTTGAATCTAATGATTTAAATTAAAAATGTGTGTGTTATGAGTGGAAAGCTCAGGGGGAAAAAGCTGTATAGAACTCCCATAAATAGCCAAAATCTTATTATGCACATTTAGGCCTAAATAATGTGCCTGCTGTCTAAACTGTAAAAAAGTAAAATGTTGTGAAAGGTTTGAGAATATCAGCTCTGAATATGTATTGTACAGTTGGGCTTCAGTTTTGTTCTGCAATGTATAAACAATGCAGTGTAACCAAACTGCACAACAACAACAAGTAATTAAAGGTACGCTTAAAGATCCCACCTCAGTGACAATGCGCAGTACATTTTTCCTTTTGGACTGTAAGATAAGACTTTTCTGCTTATCGCCGGAATATTCCATAATTTCATCATGTCATGACACACAGCCTCCATCTGGCCCATGTCAGAGTACAACACTTGATTTTGAGTGTCTTTGGACAACCATATTAGGTGTTTAAAGATCAGGGCTGGAGATCTGCCCTGCCTTGCCTAGTTGACATGCTTATACGAGTTCCACTCATGCGTTAGTGCCACGTTGATGAGGTGTTCTGGTGCCATTGAAACCTATTCCAAACAAAAGCCTGTGATCTGGGCTCTGTCACTGAGCTGCAGCCGTCAGCACTGTGTGTAGCCCAGGGCATGATCAGTACATCCTCCTATCTTTCATACCTTTCACTCATATTCCAGTCTGCTCATTATGAGTAATACAGGCAAGAAGACATATGAGGATAGTTTGTCAGGAATTTTTTTTTTTTACAATATAAATGACAGGTGAAGAATCTTCAGCTATGAAGATTTTCAGCTATGAAGTGAATTACAGTCAGCGTACAGCGTTTGGTTACAATACACAGTAAAAATCATGTTGAAAGGCATCCTTTTGTTTAAAGATTTTTTAATGTAGAATGGATTCATTCTGATCAATGAGGGATATCATTGCATTTTCTACAGCATTTAAAACCTGTGCAAGCAGCATGGTATGCAAGTTTCCTGATGGTACGATTTCATATTATATCATTTATATCAAGTTACGTTATATCACTGGACTTTTGTAAAGAAAATGCATTAGTCATATTAACTTAGTAGCAGTGAGTATGCTCTTTGCTCTGCATTGGAATTGTTTTGTCTTTTTTTTTCTCTCTCTGTGGATCCAACTTTTGGTCTGATACGTCTGTTGCCCCCTTTCAATTATTTATTTATTTATTTATTTATTTTGCAACTGATGGTTCCCTATATGTTTATAATTGTTTTATGTTTGAAATGCAATAAAACATTTTGATCACAAAAAAGTTACATTAAATCTAGGGTGGGCAATGACACAAAATATCCTATCACAAAAAAAAAAGAGATTTTACCCCAAACACAATATGTAACCTAGTGTTTAGGTTTGCTGAGCTTTACGATTTAAGCTTGAAGACATGCTAGAAAAACATGATTTAAAAAGCCCACAAAATCGATAAGTTCATTTATTTTTTTTAATTTAGAAAACAACCAAAAAATCTCAAATGTGTAGCAATTTTTTAACGTGTGAATTGTTATTTAAAAAAAAAAGCATATATAGAGGTGATAATGATGATAATAATAATACTTGAGAGGTTTTTCTTTTTAAACAAAATTTCATCTTTTTAAAATGTATTTTTTTTTTAACAGTATTGTGCAAAAGTCATAGGCACATTTAAAGAAATAATAGAGAGCACAGATGCCTTAAAAGAAATACACTGATAAAAGCAGTAAACAGTAATAAACTAAACAAATCACGAAAGACTCCCATTATCATTTTTATCTGAAAAGTTGGGTATTATGTGTATGTTTTTTTTATACAAACATTTTCGTGTAACATTGAATTTTTTTGTTGAAAAAAGTCATATCTGGAATCTAAATAAAAAACAAAAAAACAATTAAGACAACATTTGTATTAAAAAAATTAGTGTGCCTAAGATTTTGCACAGTATTGTATATGTAGCTGCATTAATAATTGTCAATAGAAAGGCCTCACAAGGAAAATAAAAAAGGGTATGTATGTAACGTGTGCACGTTAGGGGTGATTATACATCTAAATCGGACATAAACTTGTTACTCTAATACCTGAACTTTGCCTTGCTATAAACAGGACATCATTTAGAACATTTCAAGACATTTTTGTTTACTTCAATTAACAGCAGCATTTGTGTATTTGGATTTTAGTAGAACCATTTGTTTGTCATTGTGAAACTTATACTGTGCATTTGCCAGGGCAGTCTGTAATTTTAATTATCTGTGTTATTGAGATTGAGGCTGTAACATGAAACAGTGGACCTGTGTTTTTCATTAGTGCTGACTTAACAGAACTCATGTATAGTAAACAGAGGCAGTCTAAGGAAGGAATCATTCAGATCTCAGGACCTCTACAAATCAAGTATTTACTCAGTGGGTGATTATAAACCACATCTGTTCATCTGCATGTCCTTCTCTTTAGTTCTGAGCCTTTGTTGTCATCTTCTTTCCATATGTGGTCAAGAAAAAGTGTTTCATGTATGGCCTTCTTAAAAAGATTGTGTGTGTGTGTGTGTGTGTGTGTGTGTGTGTGTGTGCATGGGGTTGAAACGTTTTTTTATATTTTGGTAGGGACCAAGTATGTGCATGCATGTGTGTATTACTGTATGTGTAGGTCTTCATTTCAGACTTTCAAAAAGTGAAAAGTCAATTGAGTTCACATCTGATCCATTCGCACCTTATCTATCCTGCGCTGCCTCCCTCCTCTCTGCACACTCCACTTTGATCTCTCTGGGAAGCGGAGAAATTGAGAAAGAAAGAGAGAGAGAGAGAGAGAGATGGGGAGAGAAACCCATTTCCCACAGCTGACTTTAATCAAAACCAATGTTTATGATGGCTGGATTTTTTCCACTTGAGCAGTTCCTCTGGCACGATTAAAGGAGTTATACGACAAGCCAGAACATTAAGAACAGGTTGTGCATTTTAAAGAAATCAGCAAGTTTAAAGGTTAAAAAGTGAGGGGAAAACGGAAGGTAAGACAACACAGTGTAACCTTTTAGGTGGGTTTAGTAGGGTTTTCTACAGTCTTCCCACATAGACTTGCTTCACTCATCTCTGGACCACCCCGTCTCTGCTTACTACATGCCCATAATTCACCTTTCCATATGGACAAAGTCAGCTTGTGATGTTGTAGTGAGACTAAACATACAACCTTGGGAGTCAGAGCCCTTGTGCCTCTCTCCAGTGCTGCTGAAAAATCCCAGAAGTGTTGTCAATCATTCAGTAACGCAGAGATTGCAGGGATTAGAATGTGTTTGACAGGTATAAATTGGATTAGGACACAGCGTGTTTGTGACTTGACTGGAATCTTACCCACGGGGCACTGAGTGAGGAGCAGGGGAGTGTAAACTGTTTGAGAATGAAAGAATGCATTTCTTTTTCATTAAAAGATTAGCAACATTGGGTGCATTAATTATAACCTGTACTAAAATGGTTGCTCTAGTGGTTGTCGACTCTCACTTTAGTCATGATGATATATGTGTTGTGGCCTAAGAAAGTCCTTCATGTGGTGAAATTGGGATCTTTTCTACTACATTTGCATTTACATGTATGGCATTTGGCACATGCCCTTATCCAGAGCAACTTACAGAAGTGCTTTGAAGTATTTATCTGTATCAATAAATACATCCTGATACTGGTTCACTGGGTCTTGGAATAAGAACACCATCAACTCTGTTGGGTATGTAATATAGCAAGAAAAGCACACACACACAATTTCCCCTTACTATATACGTATAGTTCTGAAAACGACAGGTTAACCCCTAAAGGTGAAACGGGAGAAATTCCCATTGCACTATGGTGCAGAATTGAATTGAATTGAATTGAATAGGCTTATGTCTGTTTCACTACGAAACGTAGCAATCCAACAACTTTATCAAAGCCTGACATTCATTGTATGATGAAATCACACATAGATAGAAAGGTTTTATACATATTTAGGCATACGGGGTGTTTTTACCATTTGCAAACAGACAAGGCAAGATTAAACACTAAAATTAAACATGCACTTACGTTTGAAATATGTTTTCATTTGTGATCATATTATTCCTGTTTTGGAATCCTTACATTGGGTTCTCATCAGGTTCCGAATAGATTTTAACATCCTTATGCTTTCTTATGTTTTTTGTCTGGCCCATATGTGGTGCTCTGGAACGTCACAAAATGTTAGGAGGTGACACATAACTTGGCCTGCTTTTATAGACCACAGACCTAATTTTAATGCCACCAGTTTATTACAGCTTGAAACCACTGTCGTATTCACAATTTACTCACGACTAATCCAGAAGAATAAATGCAGCTACATTATAAACTTTCTGGATGATACTTCAGTCATGAGTCTGATCACAAAAGCCATTTGTGCAGCTTCAAATGCTGAGCTGTTTTGACAAGAAGGTCATGGTAGATATGAGGACATGCACATGGAAACACTGCTTCATTTTATCATCTCATAAGTATTGAATAGGTGAGACCTTTTGTGGATCCGGTCCAGGATTTTGCGATCGCAGAAATGAATGCAAAATCAAGCAGCTTGCAATTTTTCAAAATTTCCACAGATTTGGGCCTAGACATGTCATGTGATGTCATCACAACATGCATTCAGGGAAAGCCCTCTTTGATTCACATACACTGGACATAAGTATAGCTAAAAGGTCTCATATACCAACAAACATCACTCCGAAAGATTGTGCAAAACAATTTCATGCAATTACCAATTCAAGTAGTTTTCTGCAAAAAAAAAGCACAAAAGAAGAAGAAGAAGAAGAAGAAGAAGACCAAATGATGTTTTTCCAGTTTTCAACAATCCAGTTTCATGGGATTGGATAATTGCACTGTTACATTTTGGGTAGCTGTTGCAAGGTTGTGATGGAGTTTAACAGGAAACATGGCGAGCACATCACACACAACACGGCCAAACACAGCCAAACTTATTAACAAATTCAAAAAGACGAAGTGTTGCGGACCAACTGAGAAATGGATGGCCACGAAGAGCCGCTGATGAGGCACAACTGACGATGTGCTGGCAAACATAGTCCCATATGTATGGAGCCTTTTGGGCAGGCTTGGGGAGTTCCAGAATATATGTAATGGCGTTATGTAATCAGTATACAAAAAACTGGTAATTGTAATCCGTTACAGTTACGTCAAAAAAAAGAGTAACCAGATTACAGGTACATTTAGTAAAAAATGGGAATACTATCAGGATAAAAAAAAATGTCATTTAAAACAAAAGAAATGAATCTTTTGACATAACACAGTATAAATAACTGCTTGATTATAGTTCTGGTTCTCTCTTGCCAGTCGTGGCTCACATGAGCATCCTCCTGGTGCATGCGCAAATACATTTTGCACAAAGTTAATCTGGAAGAAATGAACACACATTGTTTTTTGAATTGCTTTTGTTAGGGTGTCCTCTTTTTCCCGGACACGTCCTTTCTCTTGGCCCTTAAAAAAAGCATCCGGCCGGGATTTCTACATTTGAGAAAATGTCCAGGATTCGGCTTTAGTTTCATTATGATGTGCTTATGGTCTAATACTATAACGTGTGTGCGCATATTTGCATTGCTTTAACCGCTCTCTGTAATTCCCGCCGCTGCCATGTGTGCGCTGAGTTTGCATGTTCTTCCCGTGCTGTGGGGGTTCCCTCAGGGTACTTCGGTTTCCTCTCCCAGTCCAAAGACATATATAGTAGGCTGATTGGCATGTCCAAAGTGTCTGTAGTGTATGAATGTGTGTGATTGTGCCCTACGAGGATTGGCACTCCTCCACTGTACCCCACCTTGTACCCCATGCCTTCTGGAATAGGCTCCATGTTCCCTGTGACCCTGAAGGATAAGCGGTATAGAAAACGGATGCATGATATCACTTCGTATTACACGGCCATTCAAATGTGTAAATGATGGCAGAAGGGAATACAATTTTAATTTATTCCATGGACATTCAAAAGAATGTAGGAATTATTATAGATTTATGTGATGCTAATAGTTCTAATACTGTCTTTTTCAGTGTATTAAAATTTGCATTCATAGTAACACTGTTTTGAATTCTATTAAGACACGAAGAAAAAAAAAGGTGTCCTCTTTTTGGAAAACCAGAATATGGTCACCCTAACGTTTGTGATGTAATGTTACCCACATTAGGGACCGTGATCTTTTATTTATTTGATTAAAACAAATCCAAACCTTGAACATATTTTAAGCTCTCAAATAAGTTCTAAATAAAAGTATTTTAGGTCATATTGCTTTTCTCTTGACTTTATTTATATATGTGACCTTGAAGTAATCCAAAAGTAATCAGATTACATTCATTTCATATTGTGATACTTGGATTACGTTACTGATTACATTTTTATGAACTTATTTGTAACTGTAACGGAATAAATTTACCATCCCAGTAACCATCCCAACCCTGCCTTTGGCACACCCTGTGCAATCAGGGACACATGCAACTTGACTGTGTGTTTGAAGAATAGAATAGAATAGCCTAAAAAAAAAAACCATATAGCAACAATGCAGTAAGCCCTTGGAAACTGATAAAAAAATATTAGAGTGAGTAGTTACTAAAGTGTTGCTTTTTCTCTGTGAGATATATAGAAGGTAAGTGGAGTAGAAGCTTCACCCTTAGGGGTGTTTAGGTGAATACTGAGTCACTGTCGGACTCGCAATGTGAACCCACTTGCCATCATCCAGCTCATTCAGCTAACAACAGTGCACTGTGTTTCCCCTCATAAAATGCAGTGAAAGCTACATAGCCCACGGTTGTGGTGTATAAATGAAGGCTTAAATACTTATTTTTACATTTTTTCTCATGTTGAACTTGCCAATTCTCAACTCCTATACACAATAATCTTAGTGTTGTGAAACAATTAGCAAAGCTATTAGCAGTTAGATGTACATGTACTACATGTACAACATCTTGTAAATGGTTAACCTGTTTTATTGTCAGTGTAGCAAAATAACACTGATAAATAACTCAGTTTTTTGTTTAAATCAATCAGGATATATTTTTACTCTTTGTTCAAGCACAATTGACTCCAAAGTTGCTAGCTGCTAGCAAGTCAGCTCTCTCCGACACTGCGGGAAAAAAATAAAATAAAATAAAAACACGACTAGTAATTGGTATTTTCTGGATGAATGAGTGTCTTTAATTGTCTTTAATTGTACATAGTACTGCTGCTGAATTAATTGTATTTTATTCATGATGGTGTCTTGAATTAATAAAACATAATTGACTATTATGTTGTTGAGCTTACCTAAATTTCATTAATTTGCTAAAGTACCCAACAGGTTTTTAATTCCTCTGGTGTATTGAATGACATTCTTCCCAAACATACATTTAGATCATGTGACCAGAAACAGCGCACAGACAATTTTCTGGTTTCTGCTTCTCAAACATGACGAGAATACAGATAAAAGCAGGTTTTCAAAATTTCAGGCAGCTTATTTTTATTATCATTTAAATGAATGCACATAGCTTTAGGTTTGTATGCATGTAGTGTTAAGTTAGTTTTTCCATGTACCTTAGTGCTGCATGTATATTTCTAGTAACCTGTGCTTACATTTGTAGTAGTTTTAGTAGTTTGCCCAATACTGTCTATACAATCTGGCTCCAGATTCTGCATTTACCATGAACCAGCTTTACAATATTAAGTAATGATTTGTTTCAGAAAATGTGATTGTTTACTAAGGCTTGCTGAAATTTTGTCTTCAACTGGCAGAAATTGGCTTCCGAAGATTTATTGCTCTACAGACTTATTCATTTGCATATTAATTAGGCCAAATTGTGTAAAACATATTAATTGATTTGCATTTTGCACCTTGAGGTAGAAACGGCTCACATACTGTAGCATATTCGTTGAGACAAACCTGGACGCTGTTACTTTCTTTCGAAAGTAAAATCGTCCACCGATCCTGTTAATAGACTAGCTTGCATGTTTTTGGATGTTATGGTGCTATTAAATTTGCTTGCTTTCACATCTGCAAACCTTTAGTAAGTTACAACTTGACCTAATGTTTAGATAAGATTTATATTCTTAGAAGAATTCAGGAACTTTTGGGAGGTTCGGAGATTATCCTTAGATTATTATGCAGCAGTACACTCACAAATCCTCCTCAGTGGCATTTAGGCATATTGTTTAGGTTTCTTAGCTTCATAACGAGGTTCTCCTAGGAGACCGGTCTGATTGGGAAACCCTTTGTTGTACGGTCCTCCTTGAACAATAGGAACAACTGAACATTTTTAATTCTACAGGGTGACCCAAAAGCCTCTACACATGCGGTACTGTATTTGCCAGCATCACTTCAGTTGTGATTTCATCAGTGGATGTTCGTGGACGTCCATTTCTCGAATGATCCATAATATTTCCAGACTTTTTGAATTGGTTAATAGTGACGTGTGTGATGTGCTCGCCATGTTTCGTGTTAAAGATCGGCTTCCCGATCCAGACATGAGCATGATTTCTATACGTTCTTCTTTTGTCAAAGGTTATCTGAAATAAACCCAAAAAATCTAATATAAACTAAGTATAAAAATTTTTTAGAAGTCATTTTGATAAAAAAATTTCCCCTATGTATGGAGACTTTTAGGACACTTCTAGATTGAACACTATTACCTTTTTTTTGTTTGTTTTAAATTTTTTTATAGTGTAGCCACAGCTTTCCTGCTCATTTCCTAGAGAGCTTCTCTGTTGTTGGCATATGAAACCTTTTACCTAGTTACCATTAATGCTTCATAAATAATAATCTCAGGGCGCATGGTGGCTTAGTGGTTAGCACACCTCCAGGGTCCGGGGTTCCAGTCCCGCCGGGGACATGTGTGTGCGGAGTTTGCATGTTCTCCCCATGTGTCTGGGGTTTCCTCCGGGCACTCCGGTTTCCTCCAGTCCAAAGACATGCATGGTAGGCTGATTGGCGTGTCTAAAAGTATCCGTAGTGTATGAATGAGTGTGTATGTGATTGTGTCCTGTGATGGATTGGCACCCAGTCAAGGGTGTACACCGCCCTATGCTTCCTGGGATAGGATCCAGGTTCCGCCTGACCCTGATACAGTACATGAGTAAGCGGTAGAGGATGGATGGGATGAATGGAAATAATAATCTCCCTCTTTTGCAAAACCATATTAGGGATTATCGTCACTATTCTGCAGAGGGAGAGCGGCAGGCAGAAGCTGACAGTATACAGAGGTGGGGACCGCTATACTGATTTCTTCTCAGGAAACATTGTCTACTTCATACTAGAAAACAATGAGAAACTTTTAAAATAAAAAGGCACAGATGAAAAGAAATTGGCATCTAAAGGAATGTTTCTGTTCTTTTATTATTGCTACTTAGAAGTGGATTTGAGATTTACTGATTAGATGTGGTTTGAGGCTCCTTCCCTTACTGGCTACTCTAAAACAACTGTGTGAGTGTGTGTGTGTGTGTGTGTGTGTGTGTGTGTGTGTGTGTGAGAGAAGCTGAGATCACACCACTGATGCAGATCAAAGTGTTGCTTTTGTCTTTGACCGGCTGCCTGAGCCCACAGGAGGGCTTTAGGTCATATTTGTCAATATTGGCCAGGAACAATCTCTCTCTCACGGTCTCATGTATGCACACACACACACACACACACATACACACATACACATGGCCAGAGCTGAAAGAGGAAGCAGGCAGTATCCTATGTGCTGCCAGTGATGTTCTCCTGACTTAAGCACAGCTCTGATCTCAGCTTGCCTTCCATCAGTACTTCCTCCTCGTGTCTGTACACCTTAAACCTCACTCTCTCTTTCTCCTATAGCTATTGCTGGGTTCATACTAGCAAAAAAAAAAAAATAAAATCAACAGCCATCTATTCACTTTCTATTTCTTTATCTAACTTTGTGACATTGAGCCATGATTCTGGTGATATTTAAACTGATAAGTTGTCAGTTTTATTTCAGATTAGTTATTTTTGGATAAAGTGACAAATCCAAATGGCTGGCTTAAGAAATTCCTCAGACCAATCATTTAGCAAAGATCTCTGTTTTCTCTTCCAGTATCGTGGTTGTGCCTGACCACTATACTTTGCCTAGCAATAGTTTTTACCTGTGTTTAGCTCCCATTCAACAGTGTTTTGGTTCAAAGGCTTAGAACAAAGTGACATACACTATTAGTTTGTTTACACCTGACCATCTTACCCATATGTGTTTGTTGAACGTCCCATTCCAGATTTAATGCCCCTTTTGCTGTTATAATAACCGCCATACTTCTGGGAAGGTTGTCCACTAGATTTTGGAGTGTGGCTTTAGGGATTTGTGCTCATTCAGCCACAAGCGCATTAGTGAGGTCAGGCACTGATGTCAGGCAAGGAGGCTTGGGATGCAGTTAGGGTTCTAGGTAATCTCAAAGGTGTTTATTGGGGTTGAGGTCAGGACTCAGGACACCTGAATTCTTCAACACCAACCTTCACAACCCATGTCTAAATGGAGCTTGCTTTGTGCACCGGGGCATTGTCATGTTAAAACATCATTTTACATTTACATTTATTCATTTAGCAGACGGTTTTATCCAAAGCGACTTACAAATGAAAGCACACTCACACACCAATGGTAGCAGATCTGCCATGCAAGGTGCTAGCTTGCAATCGGGGGCATGGGATCACCCGGGCCGGGATTCGAACCACCAACCACAATTAGTGGATTAGTGGACAACCCGCTCTACCGACTGAGCCACAGCCCCCCATTCATTTTGGAACGTATTTGGGCCCATTAGCTCTAGTAAAGCAGACAGTACTGAACTCTTTATGCACTGTTGCACTGTTTCTGTGAATTGAACAAAAGTTCAATGTCTCTGATTAAATGTGGTTATGTGATTGATTATGTGAAGACCATATCTGTCCATTGTGTTCATGGTGACAAAGTTAAGCACCCTACAGCTGAGGTTACACTGAATGTCAACGCGCAAATGTATTTGATGTGTGTTGGGGTAATTGACAGACTTCCTGCTGACATGGTTCTTTTATAGGATGTACCAGTGTTGAGTGACTTGTTAACACTGTGTGATAAACCCACAAATAAAACCCACTAGCTCATGCCAAGACTGGTTTTCAGCCTCTGACAGACTTGGACAATAGTCTGATCCAGAGCTGTAACAAATCTAGAAGAACATGGCAGCAACACCGAATGGCAAAGTATTTGGGGACACTGACACCTAAGGTATAAACAGATGTTCTGGAGGGCAGAGATTGGAAGATCCCAATGTTGCCCAGTTCAAGAGACCGATATTACCTTAAAGTTGCTGTTTGCCAAAGTAGGGGAAAGCAAATTACAAACTTTTGGGGCTGAAATGTATGTTTTGTGGAATGGTATTTTGTTTGTGATATCTGATGGTGTGACACATCCCTAAATGTTGTAGGTCTCTTGTGTTACACCTTGCACACACTATACCATAGTCAGGACTATCTTGCATATCAGAAAACATACCAAAGACTCAGTTCCAATTTCTTCTGGCCTTCCATGTATACTGACGTACTCACACACTGTGCCATATGCTCTGTTTGTCAGAAAACCTGTGCTGTTCACAGGTCTGCCAGAGTGCCTCTTTATCCATTGCCGGTGATCTCTACTCCATTCAGAAGAATCGCAATTGACATAGTGGACATCTTGATCTTGTGTGACTATGCTACTCAGTACCCTGAAGCATTCCCCCTAAGATCGATTACAAATGTCAAGGTAATCAGTGCTCTTGTGCAAATGTTTTCCAGAGTAGGTATCCCAGATAAGATCATCACAAACCAAGGGTACAGCTTTACATCAAGCTTAACTAAGCACCTCCACTGACAGGTGGGTATCCAGTCAATCAAGATGAGTCCCTATCACCCACAGACAGATGGACTAGTTGAGACATTCAACCAAACATTCAAGAGCATGCTGAAGAAGTTTGTCAGTGACACAAAAGATTGGGACAAGTGGTTGCCGTTCATGCTGTTTGCATATAGAGAGGTACCCCAAGCATCAACAAGGTTTTCACCTTTTGAATTGGTGTACAGATGGTCTGTCCAGGGTCCACTAGATCTGCTGAGGAAGAGCTGGGAAGCCCCATCAACATCTGTAGTGGGTGAGCAAGGCATTCTTCGGTATGTGCTGTATGTGCTGCAGATGAGAGACCGGCAAGAGAAGTACTGAGAATGTGCCCAGAAAGCACAGAAAAGATGGTATGACCAGTATGCATGATGCAGAGAATACCAACCGGGGAAGAAAGTAATGTTGTTACTACCATCATTAATGAACAAGCAATTAGCAAAGTGGAAAGGGCCTTACAAGATCCAGAGATGAGTGGAACCGGTCATTTACGAGGTATTGAGAATGGAAAGTTCAGCCAAGTTTAACACGTCAACCTCCAGAAGACAGCAGATGAAGAGAAAGTACTTTTTGCCTGCAAATGAACCCCATAAGGAGATTGGGGTGAGGATGAGATGGAAAACGTGGCTGTACAGAGATTTCCGGCAAAGATAACCCGGCAAAGCAACTGGAAGAGGAACAGAGCAAGCAGCCGCTACAGATCTCTTCACGACAGAGTCCTGAACAAACACACCATCCAGCTCACTGACTCAACTCCTGTTCGACAGCAGCCCTATCGGGTGCCTGAATGACTGATCGAGCTGCTGAGGAGGGAGATTCAGCTGATGAGGAATATGGGGCTGATCAAGCCGTCAAACAACCCAAGGAGCAGAGTGGTTGTCCTGGTACCAAAAAAAGAATGGATTCCTGAGGATCTGCCTCGACTTCGGAATCTCAACGCTGTCTCCAGGTTCGATACATACACAATGCCTCGGATTGTTGAGCTGGTGTAACAGATTGGCCAGGCGAAATACATCATCACATGAGACCTGTGCGAAGGATACTGGCAGGTGCCCTTGGCCTCACAATCCAGAGAGTATACTTCCTTCAGAACAAACTTAGGTCTGTTCCATTTTTTGACCATGGCGTTCGGGTTACACGGAGCTCCAACCAGCTTCCAATGGCTGATGGATCAGTTCTACGAGGGGAAGAGGACTGCAGTGCTGTATCTCAGATGATGTGGTCATCTACAGTGGCAGCTGGGAAGAGCATCTACAGCACCTGAGCAGAGTCGTGCAGAAAATATATCGGTGAGGCAGAGTGGGTGTTTCAACCGCTAAAGCAGAGCTTATGTAACAGTCTCGTGCTTTGAAGTCCTGATTTCTTCCAGAGATTTCTAGTTCAAGGAGATGCGTCTGCCAATAGACTGGGAGCCACAGTGGCACAAGGAGAGAGGGTCCAGGAACACCCAATCTTTTACTTAAGCTGTAAGCTGCTACCCTGAGAGACTCGAAACTCCATTGTTGAGAAAGAGGGACTTGCCATCAAGTGGGCAGTGGAAAGTCTCAGATATTACTTTCTGGGAAGAGAGTTCAATCTCGAAACAGACCATTGAGCATTGATCAGGATAACAAGATGGTACCTGTCACTGCAGCCTTACCACTTTAAGATCAGACACCGACTTGGGAAAGAGAACCTGACTGTTGATTACCTATCCAGATTGTCAAATTTTTCAGTCTAGGAGAGGAGGGAGGTAATGTGACCGAGGGCTCTGTGATGATTGCGACAGCACTATATTTACACACACATATGATCCACCCATTGTCCGGGTTTCCCTACCCTTGGGTACACACTAGGGCAGGTTAAAGCTCCACTTGCATAGATAACGCTCACGCATCTACTCAATTACTGCATCCTTCCACAAATATCCCACAATAAACACACACAGACACCAGACACATTCACCAATAAATGTTTATTGTACTTAGCTTCACATTATGTCTCGTCTTCATTTGTCTGTTTGTGTTGCGTCTTAGTCCAGGTTACCAGAAGCAAATGGTAAACCCTGGAAGCGATCCAGAAAGCCAGATATCGCTGCATTCCCACCTTGCGCCTGCGCGATCATTTCGGTAACTGGACCGTCTTAACTGTTATCTGTTTGTGGAGAGAGTTGGAAATACAAAACCCAAGTTAAAACATATAGGAAAATTAATATTATATATTATGTTATATGATGAATATTGATGATTGTGTAGATATGTTATGATACTGAAGATTATTTGTTATAATGTATTTTGTTATTTATGAAAAGTTTTAATATTTACCTCTGGAAGAACCTGGAGGAGTCCATGTGGGTGGAGCTTCTGGATTTAAAGCAAGGCTTGTTTATTTGTTCAGGGTGGGTTGTAGTTTAGAGTTTGCTTTTGCAGTGTGAGTAGTTTGTGTGCATTTACCTTTCTGTAGAAGGATTAACCAGCCACGGGCTGCCGTGTATATATTTTTTTTATCATTTTCCCCTATTTTTTCTTTTTTTTTTTTTGTCTTCACATGGATGTACATATTTTTGTGCACTTTTGGTGGATTGTAAATAGATTATATAGGAACACTGTCAATAAAACACCTTTGAACAAAAATATGTTGTTCTGTGGCCTTGTCATCAGTTTTCTTGTGCGAGACCATTCTTTCATCACGCCTCGTCACAAGCTTCTAAGGGTTTCACCTTGTTATTCTTGTAGCTGCAGTGCAAAATTAAAGATGCAAACTGTACACGGAGGAGATTCATTATTTCATTATGCAGTATTGTAACTTTAGGCATGACCAACAACATGCTAGTCAAAGCTTTTACCGTTAATATTCCACTTGGAAAATGAAGTGGAATACATACTGTATATTAACTGTGAGAGTTTGTCCAAATTTGAAAGAAGTCTTCGCTTTTGATATTCCTGCAAATTTGCCAAGAATTGTGCATTCTGGCTCGCTATCTTTGTAATTAAATCTCACCACATTCTTCATCTGACATAGTAGTAATGTATGAGTGCAGTGGCATGTGTATCTGTCTGCCTTCCTGTTTCATACTCTTATTAATTAACTCTGTTGCTGCCAGGTCTGAATGAGACTGGGTGCTAGGCAACGGCACGGGGGCAGGGGACTCTGCCCCTCTACTCTCTGCCTCTCTAGATAAAGGGCCGGGTGGTGGTGGTGGTGATGGTGGGGGGGGGTGTCTTCGGAACATTTGGTGATGTACTCAAGTTGGCAAAGAAAGCATGTGTGTGCCTGTCAGTGAGTTTCTGTCCATGTGTCTGAGTGTGTAGACTTGTTTTCTCGCAGATGTTTAAAACCGTGTTTGGCAAATTTTCCCAGTAGTAGTGTGAAGTGGGTTCAAGTTCTGGTTCATGTCTGTGGTGTATGTAAATGGTAAATGGCGCACTTATATAGCGCTTTTTTTATCCAAAGCGCTTGGATCCAAAGCGCTTTACACTGTGTCTCATTCACCCATTCACACACACACTCACACACCAATGGTAGCAGAGCTGACATGCAAGGTGCTAGCTTGCCATCGGGGGCAACTTAGGGTTCAGTGTCT
>JAFFST010054232.1:39081-50293 GCA_022414735.1 Noturus placidus
GTTTGGATTTTTTTCACCTTTAATAATAAACACCTTCATTTACAAATTGCATTTTGTGTTTACTTGTGTTGTCCTTGACTATTGTTTAAATTGGTTTGATGTTCCGAAACACTTAAGTGTGACAAACATGCAAAGGAACAGGAAATGAGGAAGGGGGCAAACACTTTTTCACACCACTGTAGTTGTCTAGTCATCATAATTTGGCTTTTGTTAAAGTCATACGTATCCTTATGCTTGCCTTATTTTCCCTGCTTCCAACACAAGTTTGAGAGCTTCCAACTTTGAGAGCTGTTCACTGCCTAAGATATCCCCCCACTTGACAGATGCCATTGTAAGATAATCAATGTTACTGATTCTTATTATTCACTTCAACTCTCAATTGTTTTATGGTTTATTTTTCCTTCATTCCATGTTGAGGCCAGTTTTTTTTCCACCACTTTCTTCTTTTTCTTCAGTTATGTGTACTGTATTATAGGTAATTGACATTTAGTTGGCCTACTTTTATTTATCAGTGCTCTAAAGAACAATGGCTTCCTACATTCAGCAGATTGGAAATTGGTGTGTGAAGTTGCGTGTATAAATCAATCATAATCTGATGGACAGGGAAGTTGAGGCAAGGTCAGTGCAGTGTTTGTGACAAAGTGAGATTTGAAAAAGGTAGCACAAAAAGAGAAAAGATTCAGATTCAACACATTACACAGATTGTTACCCATTTGCCTCTCTGAGACATGGTAATAAATGAAATGCAAGCAGTTTTATTTAGTTAATTGTAGGGAATTTAGTCAGTGGTGGGCAGAACACAGACACACAGGAGACTGCTTTGGGTGAACACGTGGGGAATTTTATTTGCAAAAATCCGTGAAACTGTGTGTGTCTGTGTGTGCAAGGTTGACCGTGAGATGAAGTGCTCAGTTGTTGTGGATCTGCCGGCGTTGTGCTGGGGATTTCCTGAGTGGCGGGGCTCCCTTTTATCCGTCAGCCAGTGGCGCGGGTGCAGTCTGGGAAGGGGAAACACAATACGGATTAGTGCACGTGCCCGGAGAGCCTTAATGTCCGATGCAAACGGGGTATCGGCCCTTTATCCTCTCCCTCTCCTTTTGCCTGCTGGATGGTGGATTTTTCCCGCGCCGCCCGCCATTCAGTAGCTGTGTGTTTGCCGGCGGTCCCGCCCCGCCGCCACGCGTTCTCCGGCTGTCCAAAACATTGGTGGTGCTGAAGCGGCACTGTCGCGTTATGATCGATCTTTGTTTCTTGTGCATCGCCCGCGGGCCTGTCGCCACATTGTTTCAAAACGCAATATTCAAATTATAAACCCAAAACACATAAAATAAGTGTATGTTTGCAATTCCGTAGCTGCACACATGTTGATGTATGTGTCTGTCTCTACTCATGCACTGGGCATGCATTTTTTACTTAGACTGAACCATTAATACACCCTCCACAATGGCCAAGCACAGTAGCTTCTTTGAGAAAAAGGGAAGTGAATGCATAACCTGAAGGGTGGATGTGCTCCACTCAGCTCTCCTAAGTGAGATTGTGTTTCAAGAGTTAGTCAGGTTTAAAGGTGAAGTGAATTGCGTGGGGTGTGTGTGTGTGTGTGTGTGCACATGTGTGTCAGTGTGTGGTGCTGCTAGAAGTCACTCTCTCTCTTTTAAAACCCAGAACCTCCACCATTAGTATTCTCTACCATAGCCAGAGTTCATACAGCTAATGGAGTTGCTACCTAGGGACATTAATTGTGCATGACACCACTAGAGGGGCTTTGCGTGCACTCACACTAATATCAGTCTTAACCCCATGCCCTGCTTCGAACAAAGGACCCAAAAATATTACAAACAAAAGCCTAAATAACTATCATCCTTGCACTACAGCTTGACCGAGAGGGTTCTGAAGTTCACTCCTCACATCAACATGGGTATGTAGCAACAGTGGGTAAAGTATATTTCCCCCACTTGTATGCAAATATCATTTCTCCAAAGGAAATGCAGGAAATGGTGTTTTCATGAAGACACAAAGGCAAAATGGGTAATGTGAAAGCTTAAATTTCCTATGTGTACTAATGCATACCTTTAAATAGTCAGAGAGAACGTATACCATACCATGCCATACCGGTATACTGTAGTTACAGATGATTATATATATTTTTGGATGTGCTGTGGATTATTCATTTCCCTATATATATATTGGGGTACATACAAGGTTAATTCAAAGCCAGAGTACAAGAGAATAATTTTGAATGCAGGATGATGATAGGTAAAGGAGGTGATTTAATTTGTTCAGAATAATAAGTGATCTTGCAAAACCCACAGGACATGAAATTAATGCGCTTCAGAATTATCATATTTCTCATTACAATGTCACCCGCCGTGCAGCTACCTGCACTAAAAAAAGGGGAGAAGAGGAAAGAAGCTGTTAAATTGGAAAGCATTATTGTATATTATTGTCATACCCTCTTCACTCATCTTGCAATAACTGCTGTCTTTGGCTATAATCATCTGTTTTTTTTCTGAACATTTGTGTAATAATAAAGTAAGTTCACAATTTTAGAATGTGTGTGTGTGTGTGTGTGTGTGTGTGTGTGTGAGAGAGAGAGAGAGAGAGAGAGAGAGAGTGTGTGTGTGCACACGCACATATGTGAGGCCAGGCAACGTTATGTACTTTATTCAAGCATTGTTCAATTCTATCACCTCAGAAATATTGCCAGGATTAGGCCTTTCCTCTCATTAAATGATTATGAATATCTTATTCACATATTTATTACAATGTTTGCAATTCAAAGTGGTAGAGGATGGATGGATGGATATTCTTATCTATACTCCTTAACTTCAGCACATTACTGGCATTATTTGTAATTTGATTTTGCTTCCGGTTCAATTACATATTGATTTGAAAACTTTAACTTTAATATATAATTTATTATATATTAATTTATAAAGCTGTATATGGAATGGCCTCTTCTTACATTTGTGACTTAGTTTCTCCATACACACCTTCTCATTTTCTCCATTCTGCTGATTCTCTGATTTAAAAGCTATGGGTTAGAGATTTTCTTTTGTGGCCCCTAAGCTATGGAATGCACTTCTTTACAGTCAGAAATGCTCCCACATTAAGCAGTTTTAAGAAAATGTTGTTTTACATTTATAGCCTTATTGTATTGGGTTTGTATTTTTTATTTTATGTCTATTTCCTTTTTCGTGGCACTTTGGGTATGAGAAAAGTGCATAAGAAATAAAATGAATTATTATTATTATTATTATTATTATTAGCAAAGTGACCACATCAGAAATCAGTTGCCTTCACAACTGTCAGAAATAGGAAATACCAGTCCCTCCATTTAAAGTTTTTAAATCATTATCCTCCTTTGTTAATGAATGTTCTAGTCATAATAAATCCAGCCTCATGTTAGAAATGTCAAAAGTATTCTTTTAAAATAATGTGAAAAATGGCTTCAAAGGAGCCACTTACAGACATATGATAATTAGATTTCCATGATAAAAATCATGTAAAAAGCTTGGGCTTGGCCTTTTAGAGAGGCAAAATCCATTACCTTTTCTTAATTCACCCTGGCATAAATTAAATGATTCTTGCTGGCTATTAGCTCTTATATTAAGACATCTGGGGTCGAGACTATTGAAACCTGAGGTTAAGAAATATGGAGGCATATTTCTCTCAGACATTTCATTTAATGACTGGAGTTAAAGTCCAGGATCTTTTACCATTAATTGTGAAATTATATTTCTTTCCTCTTTTTCATCATATAAACAGGCAAGAGAAGATATGGCAAAAGGGATGATAATCTTTTTGTTAAAAATGAATTTCCATTCCATTAGTTATTTTTTGGGCATTTTCTTGTAGGTAATAAATTGTTTCAAGACGTATGTGGTGTAAGAACAGACAGCCCCCAAACCCCAAATATATTATATTTATGAATAAAGGACAACACTCCAGCAAATACCTCCAGCCTCCGAATCGATATATATATATTTATTTATTTATTTATTTATTTATTTATTTATAATATAATATATCGATTCGGAGGCTGGAGGTATTTGCTGGAGTGTTGTCCTTTATTCATAAATAAATATGAACCCAAACAAAACATACACAAAGACCAGTTAGCATGCTAACTAATCGTGCATTAGCATTTACAGCTATACTGGTGTAACTTGCGTTGTGTTTGACTGGTGATACACTCAGGGGCGATGATGGTGGATGAAGCATCTTTATTTGTCTGCATGGGTCAGGAAATACAAAAGTGAGGGAAGACAAAGAGATCTGGTCCGCCTGCAGCAGTTAACTTCACTTCTGCTACCAGATAAAATTCTATTACGCTACTAAGGATCTAAACATATGCTTACTTCATTTCAGGTCCAGCATGAGTTGAGGTGTGTCAATAAAATAATACAAAATGAATTCCAAAAGAGAATAATGTATATAACTGTACAAGTAAACTATTTATATTTAATATATTGCAATCTGTTATTTCTAATTAAATCTAATTGTATTCTTAAATGGGATGATCATCCAGTAGGATAAATTAAATATAAACAGTAGAGTATAAAAACATTCAATCAGAGAGTGAATTTGATACACCACATACAAAGATAATGCTACTTCATCTATTTTCATTAGTAAACGCGGGAAACAGCGCCCATAACAAAGTAAATACTCCACTTTTGTGGTGATACAGCAGTACTTCATTTAGCACGCTACAAAGCCACTAATGGCTAGTCATTCTAGCTCACGCATGCTAACCACGCTACGAGTAAAACAAAACATTCATGAAACATAAAATCAGAACAAATACAATGGGTTACCTGTATGGGTCAGGAAATACAAAAGTGAGGGAAGACAAAGAGATCTGGTCCACTGTTCTGTTCTCTCTTTTCACTTGCGACGCCACTAGCTGAGTCAACTGGTTCTGACAAACAATCAAACACATCCGGCGAGCCTGTGTTGGGAGCCCGACAATCCTCCACCTCGAAGTCAGGAGGGCTGGCGAGCACCCACTGTGAAGTCCGGTCACCACAGCCATCGTCCTCATCTGAAGGGATGATCTCAGGGACCGCCTCATTGCTGTCGCTGGAAAGGAGTTCCTGCATATCACCAACAGGAACAAAAGCCGTAAATGAGAAAGAAGTCATTCCAGAGCCTCCGAGCTACTTGCTTGGCAGATTGATCTTTGCATGGGAATGCATGGGCTATCTTAGAGAAGTGATCAGTCACGACGAGCACATCCATGGACTTCCCATCACTGACCTCCACAGACCAAAAGTCGATGCAGATCAATTCCATTGGCTCTGACGTGCGGATACTCTCCAGCGGAGCATGAGCATTGGGCTCTGGTGTCTTCCCAACGACACAACGTTGACAGTTCTTCACATGATCGTCAAGGTCTTTTCATGCCAACCCAGAAGAACCTCTGTCTTGCAAGAGACAACATCCGACCCTTCCCTTGGTGACCAGCTATATCATGAAGTTCCATGAGAACTTGTCTTGAGGGAGTCCGGCACCACAAAGAGAAAAAGTCGCCTATTCATGTTGTGGTCTCTTCTAACCTTACACAGCACACCATCACGGATAACCAGTTTGTGCCAGTACTTCAGGAGCCGACATACACTGGAGGGCTCATCTGCTCTCTTGCTCTTAGAAGGTCCTCAACGCCTCTCGATGTAGTAGAGAACTCGGTTGATGGCTCCATCTTGACCCTGCTGGTTCACAAGACTGCTGTGATGAATGGAGTCAATATGCTGCAATCAAGGAACAGATGGGCTCGCCCCCATGACCTAACTCAGGCCACCTGTAGAGTGTGCGTCCAAAACAGCTGAAACTTCTGGGGCTCTGACTGAACCACTTGCTGAGGCCTCATCACTGCGTGCGTCCTGCGGACCCTTCCCTGACCTCAGGACCATCTGATGGTTGGTAGTGTACTTGAAAGCATGTCGAACAGTGTCAACAACACCACTGATACTCTTCAAAAGAGACAAGTATGGCTCCGTGACGAGACTGTGACTTATGCAAGACTGGACAAACTGTTCTCTGCTCAAAGCATCAGCGACAACATTTCAGGGGCCTGGAACATACTTCAGATCAAAACTGTATGATGCGAATTAAGCCACCCATCGCTGCTCACAAGCGTCTAGCCTAGGCTTTGTCAAGATGTACGTCAAAGGATTATTGTCAGTCCAGGCCGTGAAATGGCGTCCTTTAAGCCAATGGCTGAACTTCTCGCAAACAGCCCACTTCAAAGCAAAGAATTCCAGTCTGTGCGCATGGTAGTTCATCTGAGAGCGGGAAAGTGTTCTGCTGGCAAAGGCTACTGGTCTTGCCACATCTCCATCAGGAGGGACTTGAGATAGAACTGCCCTGACTCCATCAAAGGATGCATCTATGGCCAGAATGAAAGGTTGGTCAAAGGCGGGATGAGCCAAAGTCACCTTCTGCTACAGGTCTGACTTCAAGGTGTCAAACGTGGTCTGGCACACAGACGTCCAGTCAGAAGGAGCAAGTTTGGCATAGCTGAATCTCCTCCTAGGTTTTCTTCCCTTTCTCACATTTGTCTGCTTGCTGGAACCTGCAGTTAACTGAAAGAGCGGCTTGGCTTTGGCAGAACATCCTTGGATAAAGTGTTGGTAATACAGCACCATACCGAGAAATGACCTGATCTTCTTTGGACACGGGGTTTGTCCATCAATCTCCATAAGATCTGTTCTCTGGACTTTGCGGATGGCTTCGACTTTGCCAGGGTCTGTCTGGATTCCATCCTCACAAATGACATGGCCAAGGAACTTTACAGATCATCACCGGAAAAAACACTTCTTAGGGGCCAGCTTCAGGTTATGACTGGACAGACGAGAGAAGACCATTTCAAGGCGTTGGAGGGCCACAGACTCAGACGGCGCAAACACCATCAGGTCGTCCAAGTAGCACAGAACACTACTGAAGTTCTCATCTCCAAAGATAGACACCATCATCCTCATGAATGTGGCTGGACTGTTGGAGAGACCCTGAGGGAGTCTGTTGTACTCATGTAAGCCAAAGGGAGAAGAAAAAGTGGTGCATTTCTTGTGTTCTTCCTGTAGAGGCACATTATAATAGCCTGATGTCAGGTCCATAGTGGAGAAAAAGACATTTCCACCCAGAGCAGCTAATATATTGGACTGGTGTGGCAGTGGGTAGGCGTCTGACAGTTCATGCATTAAGCCACCTGAAGTCAGTGCAGATCCTTAAATCACCATTCTTCTTCCAAACCAACACAAGTGGAGATGCATAATCACTGTGTGACTTACGGATGATTCCCTTCTCCTCCATCTCTGTCATCGGTCAGGTGAATGCGATGGACAAAGTCTCTGGCTTCTTTACAGTCCGTTTTGTCTCTTGAAAAGATTGACTCATACCTCTCAGTGACCTGAAGCAGCTCGTCTTTCCAGTGTGCTGACACCTCACAAGATTCCAAGTTAATGTCAGGAAGATTCAGGTCGCGCAGGACATGTTTAATCTCATCACTGGATCTGGGCGTTAAAGCGGAACAGGCATTCTCAGCGCGCTGCACTGCTGACTTGATCTGTTCCTGTTGTAGTAGTTCTTCCACAGCGATACAAGGGGACACATCAGCTATCTTGGTGTTCTTTCTCAACACGACTCTGTGGTTGGCTGGATTGATGACTTTCAGTGGCACAGAACCATCTCCCCAAAGCGGTGTGATTACTCTGCCAACCAATATTTGGTCTTGACCTCAACTTTGTCCGCTCAACGATGACACTGCTGCCCACTGACAACACTGAAGACGCGGGTAGTTTTCCCCAAACCAGGTGTTCTGTCTGCGGCTCTAATGTCACACTTCTCTGGAGCTTCACCGTGCCCACTCTCTCTGGCACAGACTCACCCCTCCACCGCTCAATGTTGGAGAAAAGGGACAAAAACTCGTGACACTCATCACTCTGGAAATGGCTGGGCGTGGACACGAGTCTCCAGTAGCCCGTCGTCCCTTTCAGCTTTGTCAATCCCTTTCAGCCTCTTGATGGCATTAGTGCCCAGGATCATCTCCTCAGTCTGACCTGGCACA
The DNA here is from genome assembly GCA_022414735.1 of Noturus placidus. NCBI lineage: Eukaryota > Metazoa > Chordata > Actinopteri > Siluriformes > Ictaluridae > Noturus > Noturus placidus. The sequence goes on from JAFFST010054232.1 coordinate 47,147, forward strand.
ACTAGAGTAGGGACCGTCATGGAACAACCATACATCGACACTTGAAGGTCATAAATCGCTGTGGGACTAACACGATGGCCTCCACAGCCAACAATCACAATGTCATGCGCTGACAGTTTTGCTATACCTGGAATGCACCTCAATAAGCTAGCTTCAGCAGACTCGTTAAGAGTACACACCATGGATCCACTATCGATAAGGGCTTTAAAAACGGGGCCATTCTCAATTGAAACTGATGTGTAGAATAGACTATCTGATCTCGGAACTACCTGTAAGCCCTGAAAAAATACTGTCCTGTCTGAAGAAATATCACCACTGTACAGCTGGCTTAAGGATTCATAATCTAAAAAAATCTCCAAAACTAGAGGTGGGAGGCTGACTCTGAAGATCTACGTGGTCCTCCCCTACATACAGATCAGGCAGTTTGATGGCTGGCTGATGGGTGCTGCACTCCCGCCTTTGTGTGGACATTTGCTTCGTGGGTGATCAGGTGAGAAACACTGGAAACACAGTCTGTTGTTCCTACAGTGTGACAGAGAAGAATGAGAGGGGTCTTTACAGACTAAGCAAGGCGTGTCATTAAGGCCCTGAATTCGAGGCAGGCCACTGGGCTTCCTACTAGTCGGTCTGGACTGGGTGTTGCTCGCAAGAACTTTCTCCAACATGCCAATAATCCTCTCCAGAGTCGAGTGATCTGTAGGTGCAGACTGTAGCAAAGGCTGTGGGTTACACAGGGGCGTTGAGCTAGCGTTCAACTCTATCCTGTTCAGTCACTTCCTTTTCCAGGACTGTCTTATCCTTCTTCCTCCTTGCTGCACTGATGAATTTCTCTGAGTGGTACTCATTCAAGACTTCCTGTACTTCAGAAGCAGACCACTTATCCATAGTCTTAGAACAAAATGTGAGGGCCAAATCAGAGTTCAGGCAGTTCCGAATGAACATTCGTGTGACCTCCGTGGACAGATTGTCTTGCTGCTTACCCTGTTCTTTAAGACATTCCGCTGTGACATCAGCAGCACTGTTGAGGCACAGCCAGTAATCATAGGGGTCTTCCTGCAGCTCAGGGAGAGTGGAGTAAAAGTCTTGCAGGGGAAGAGGTGAAAACTGCTGACAACTGAAATGCTTCCTCAAAAACTGTACATTACATCTGGGTTACTCCTGATGTCAACGCCGGCAGACTTTATGCCCACTTTGACAACATCCTTGGCTTTGCCTCTCAAGTGAATGAGAATCTCCTCGCCATGTTCCTCAGTTGGCAGGCCACCCTTCCTGATGAAGGCCTGCATGAGCTCAAGCCACTCTACAAGTGTAAAAGAGTCTGATGAGTCACCTCTGAAGGTAGGAGGATCTCTCACTGTCCTCTGGCTCACTACATGAAGCTGAGATGAACCAGATAAAAGATCTTGAGCTGGAGTGTGTCTGTCCTGTGCGTGCGTACTAGATGTATCTGTACTTGGGCTAGACCCACTCAAATGTGTAAGAATACTGTCTGCGAGTTGCTGACTTATGTGTTGCACAATGTTACCCATCTGACCTACAAAGTCATGAGGAGTGGACGTGAAAGGGGGCTGGTGTGCGGAGGAGCTATCCTGTTGTGTGGGAACAATGTGCTGCGAATCCCTGACGAGAGAAGGTAAAGCATGGGCTGCCATCCTTACGCTACAACCTACATTTGAGCTAAGCTCTGGAAAAGGGATAGACACCCCCAATAAACCCCTACCCCGACCAACAATACCCGGGGTCCGGAAGCACTGAGATCCGGTAAACTGTGAGCTATCCATTACAATAAAAGAGTAATATAGAAAAGTAGACAGCAGAAAACCTACGTACACTACAATACAAACACTATCATCTCTTGACATACCCATATCACATGCTGCAAGTACTGAACCATATGCACTCAGCTGTCGTTAAGCCAAAAGAAGACAACAGTTCCGCCGGTCCGAAGGGGCGTTGATCGGCAACCGACTGGAGAACATGAGGTCACGGCACCACTGTAACTTGCGTTGTGTTTGACTGGTGATGCACTCAGGGTGATGATGGTGGATGAAGCATCTTTGTCTGTATGGGTTAGGAAATACAAAAGTGAGGGAAGACAAAGAGATCTGGTCCGCCTGCAGCAACTTCCCTTCTGCTACCAGATACAATTCTATTACTCTACTAAGTATCTAAACATATGGTTACTTCATTTCAGGTCCAGCATGAGTTGGGTGTGTCAATAAAATAATACAAAATGAATTCCAAAAGAGAATAATGTATGTTATATACTTGTATAAATAAACTACTTATATATCTAATGTATTGCAATCTGTTATATTTCTAATTAAATTTATTATATTACATGGTGATCATCCAGTAGGATAAAATTAAATATTGACAATAGAGTATACAAACATTCAATCAGAGAGTGAATTCGTTACACCACATACAAAGATAACGCTACTTCATCTATTTTCATTAGTAAATGCGGGAAACATCACCCATAACAAAGTAAATACTCCACTTGTGTGGTGATACAGCAGTACTTCATTTACAGTGGTGTGAAAAAGTGTTTGCCCCCTTCCTCATTTCCTGTTCCTTTGCATGTTTGTCACACTTAAGTGTTTCGGAACATCAAACCAATTTAAACAATAGTCAAGGACAACACAAGTAAACACAAAATGCAATTTGTAAATGAAGGTATTTATTAAAGGTGAAAAAAAATCCAAACCATCATGGCCCTGTGTGAAAAAGTGATTGCCCCCCTAAACCTAATAACTGGTTGGGCCACCCTTAACAGCAACAACTGCAACCAAGCGTTTGCGATAACGTGCAATGAGGCTTTTACAGTGTCCTGGAGGAATTTTGGCCCACTCATTTTTGCAGAATTGTCCTAATTCAGTTACATTAGAGGGTTTTCGAGCATGAACGGCCTTTTTAAGGTCATACCACAACATCTCAAAAGGATTCAGGTCAGGACTTTGGCTAGGCCACTCCAAAGTCTTCATTTTGTTTTTCTTCAGCCATTCGGTGGTGGACTTGCTGGTGTGTTTAGGATCATTGTCCTGCTGCAGAACCCAAGTTCGTTTCAGCTTGAGTACACGAACAGATGGTCGGACATTCTCCTTCAGGATCTCTTGGTAGACAGTTCCTTTTATCACGGCAAGT
>JAFFST010054232.1:59633-72779 GCA_022414735.1 Noturus placidus
AAAATGACATAAATGAATCATATATTAATGAATCATATATAAATCTTGTGGGGGGGTGTTACTGGGGTTAAAAGTTTTATTCTGTATGGATTTATGAAAATGAATCATATGTACATGAATAAGTAAATTGATCATATGTAAACTGTTATCGAAAAAAAATGTTGATTCTGATTCTGTATTGATATATCTTGTTGTACTCTGAAAAGTGTATGAGAATCAATAAAAAATTGTCAATATATATATATATATATATATATATATACACATACATGCACACACACATATACATACATACACACATACATATATATAATGTGTGTGTACTGTATATATATATATATATATATATATATATATATATATATAGTAGAATGTTAAAGTAGTTGCTCTTCAACGTCACATGATTGTCAATATAGTTGTGCCACGAGTCTATTTTGATTCACTATAAAATTAACATTTCAAATTGGTGGAAGATCAAACAAATTCAAATCAGTTCATCTAGTCTATGCCCACAATAAATATGAATCCATCCATCTTCTATACTGCTTATATGTCTTCAGGGTCATGGGGGAAACCTGGAGCCTATTCCAGGGAGATTCAAGATTGTCTTCTGCATGGACCAAGGAACTTTTTTGTCAAGGGTTCCTTACTCATTTCAATAGCAGTACTACTGGGGATAATTGTCCATGCCCCATAGTGAGATAGCCTCCCCAGGAGTGACAAACATATCTGTCCTGTGCTTCCTTAATTGCCTTCATAGATATCAGTCATGAAGGCATGAACAGGGTACAAATACTGAGATCAATAGGACACCATGCAATCTCTGGCTTCATGTTTTGTGTGGAATAGCATAGGAATACAATAGCATGCTGAGCTGAAAAAGAATGAAAATTAAAAAAAAAGTAATAACAAAAGAGTGGCACAAAAAATTTTGACTATGAAGGTTATTAAAATACCACATGCCTCCATTACACCTCTCCCCTTCACTTGGCAGTCCAAAGCAATAGTGCAATGTGCTATAGTGCAATGTTTTTGTTTGTGACATGTTGCATTTTGGGGAATCTGTTGGTTGATTTTGTAATTGGGTATGAGTTTTTATCTGTACATGAATGCTGTATGGAGCTATAGATTTCCAGTTCTAATGCAATGCCACTGAGTATGTAACCCTGTCCCCTGTGAAGGGAATGATATTTTGTGTTTAGCTTAACACTATGGAAGCACCTCTCACCTGTGACCGGCATCTGAAGCTTGTGTAAATTCATGCCTATTTATAGGCCTGCTGTGATCAGGTGACGTGTCAATAAAGTTTGTCTCATGATATATATATGGTACCTGTGAACCCAGCCTCTATTGTCTGATGCAAAGACGCAGTTCACAGGCCTACCCTGGTATGACAAAGCTATGCAACATCTTGTTCCCTTCTAAGGGAACAGGGTTGCATGGATAACCCAGATGTTCTCTTTCAAAAGCATAACACTATGGAAACAAGAATACCCACCTTGTCATACCGAGTGTATGGCCTGTTCAAAAAGACACTCAAAACACTGCAAGACACTCGAGCCCAGGGTGGAATGAATATCCAGGCTGTAATATCAAATGAATGTGTGGCGTAGACCACCAAGCAGCAGCACACACATCCTGTAAGTATACCCCATTGAACAATGCCTTGGAGAAGGCGACCCCCCTAGTGGAATGAGCCCTTATGCCCAGAGGCATAGCGAGACCGCGCACCTCATAAGCGATATAGATTCAATCCACTATCCAATTATAGATACACTACTTTGACACAGAATCACTTATACTGTAGCCGGAAAAGCAGACCAACAGCTGATCCGACTTACACCACTGGCAGGAGCGGTGGATGTAAGTACAGAGAGCAGTTACTGGACACAGCAGGTGCATTCTCTCTTGTTCTGGTGTGAGGAAAGGGGAGGGCAGAAAGCCTGCAACATCACAGGCTGGATAGCACATGTAGGCGCCTTAGGAATATAATCCGGCCAAGGATAATGGAAGGCCTTGGCTAATCCAGGGGTAAAGTAAAGGCAGGAAGGGGCAACTGAGAGAGCTTGTAGATCTCCTACTCGCTTGAGAGATGTCAGGGCTAACAGAAGAGCTACCTTTATAGTCAGAAGCTTCTAAGGGGCCCCACGCACACCTCCCAGGACCACAGAAAGGTCCCAGGAAGGTATGTGTGGCCTGTAGATGGGCCACAGCCACCTGACACCACGCATAAACCTCAAAGTTAGAGGGCGTTGCGCCACAGAGGCTCCATCAACAGGGGCCTGGCTGGCCGAAATGGCATCCATGTAAACCCTGATTGTAGAAGGAGCCCACTCCACTGAGAAATGTCCAAGAACTCCAAGACTATAGCTACTTCACAGTTTACTTGGTCTAGCTGGCATTCCTCACACCACAAGACAAAAGCCACCACTTCAGAGAATACAGTTTCTTTGTGGATGGTGCTCTAACATTCAACATAGTTTCTACATATTCAGTTATGAGACCAGAATCTATGAATCTATGAGGAGTGAGGGCGAACCACAGTGGGCAGTGTGTTGTCTCCTCAGAGGCGAACAAATGCAGTCCCACTTGGCCAAACCTCTGCCATATGGACTCCACCACTTGTGGATGGAGCCATCAATACCTGGGCCTCAGCCCCTGACTCACCAGGATGTCTGCCCCCACATTCCTGTTGCCCAGAATGTACATTGCACTCACTGACAAAATTTCCCTATTCCCAGAGAATAATTAGTTGTGCCTGCCTGAACAGGGGGTGTAGACATAATCCTCCCTGGTGGACAATATATGAGACCACCACTGTGTTCTCTGTAAACACATGGTGACCTCTCAATTGAGGTAGAAGGAATTTCAGTGTTAGAAATTACGGCCCACATTTCTAGGCAATTTATATGCTGCTCCATATGAAGGCCGCTCCATAGTCCATGAGCTGGACCACCTTGCGCTAAGGAGACACCCCTAGAGTGTGACCCAAGGCTAGAAACCAGGGACACGTCAAGTTCTCAGAGCATGTAGGCATCGCCGTGTGACACTGATTACTCTCAAAGGTTTCGCCCTCAGATGAAAACCCCCAACTTCTCAGCCACTACTGAAACTGTTTCCCGTGCAATAGGCCCAATGGTTTGACATTGCCTGCTGCTGCCATAAGCATTCAGCCAGTTCCTTCCCTGTTGTGTCAAGTTCACAGTGCTAGTGCGAGGTAGACACACAAGGCAAGTATGGCAGCCTGACAACCTTCACAGGCAGCAAGGGGAACTGGGCAGTTACAGTCCTGGCCTGCTACTAAGCCTGATATAAGAATGGTCATAAAGGCCGAGCAGACAAAATGGAGTGGTTCTGAGGGGCCGTGGAGGGAGGTATCAGGGGACATGAAGTTCTTAGTGTAGTTAGCCCCCAGTGCTACTGTAGGGCCTCCCCTAGCCAAGGCTGACCCAAGTTTTCATTGTTCTCTGGTCAGCGAGCTGTCATAGGGCAACGGAAATTTGATGCTTTCCCTCCAATAGAATGTGGAATAGTTAACATCACTAAAAGACCATTTGACAGCATGGAATCTACTGCCAAATGTGTCTCCATGGGTTCTGTCTACCACAGAAAAGGGTTACCGGGTCCAGTTCAGAGCTCAACCCCCAAGTTCAAGGTGTGCTCACCACAGTAGTCAGCACAGATCAGAGCCTGACATTAGTGCAGGACATAAGATCCCTCTTGGACAAGGGGGCTATAGAACATGTACCCTGTTCCCTGAGGGAGGGGGGTTTTTACAGACATTATTTCCTCGTCTGAAAAAAAGATGGGAGTATTAGGGCGATTTTAGATCTGCGTCATCTAAACCGTAAACTTCGGCCATACAGGTTAACATGCTGATGCCCGAACTTATCAAACCACAGATTCAGTTTGAGGAGTGGTTTGTGATGATAGATCTAAAAGATGCATTTTTCCACATAGAAATATTGCCTAGTCACAGGAAGATCCTGAGGTTTGTGTTTGGAGGCAACACATACCAATATTTGGTTCTTCCCTTCAGGCTAGCTTTATCTCCTTGTACCTTTACAAAGTGCATGGATGTCATTCTGGCGCCATTGCAACTGCAGGGCATCCGTGTACTAAATTAATGAATAAGTGGTTACTTTTAGCATGATCCATAGAACTGGCATTTCAACATCAAGATGCTGTTCTCACCCACGTCCAAGGACGAAACCTCTGAGATTAATTGGTGTCTCGCGGTGATGCCAACGTTCTCTGAGAATTTGGAGGTGTCCCTGGTTTCTAGCCTTGGTTCACACTCTGGGGGTGTCTCCTTATTGCAAGATGGTAATGCCAGACACCTCTCGGTCTGGGGCATGGTCTTAGATGGTTGTCCAGCTCATGCTCTCTGTAGCAGCACTCTTCTAAAGTGGCATTTAAATTGCCTAGAAATTCGGGCCTTATTTCTAGCACTGAAATTCTTTATTCCTCAATTGAAAGGTCACCATGTTAGTTGTGACAGACAACACAGTGGTGGTCTCATATCTTGACCATCAGGGAGGATTATCTTTGCACCACCTGTTAAGGCAATCACAACTCTGGGCAAAGCCAAAGTTTTTGTCAGTGTTTGCAATGTATATTTTGGGCAACAGAAATGTAGGGATTGATGGTGTTGGGATTAGTTGAATATAAATAGATGTGTAACTGGTTGTAGGGAATTGTTTGTGGTTGGGGGTGGGGGGATTTGAGTTTTTGAGTGTGTGTGTATGTGTGTTGTTGGTTTGAGAAGGACTATGGACACTTACACGACGAAGAGCGAGGATGGATGGTGGAATAGTGTTGTTGATTTGTTTGTTTGTTTGAATGCTTGAGTTTTGTAATTAAAAAATAAAATAAAAAAACAGAAATGTAGGGGACACTTGCACGATGGAGAGGATGGGTGGATGGAGGAGAAATGTTTGAGAATGTTTTTTGTTTGTTGGTTTATTGCTTGTGTTTTGTAAGTTTTGTAATAATAATAATAATAATAATAATAATAATAATAATAATAATAATAATAAAATAAAACAAACAAACAAACAAACAAACAAACAAACAAACAAACAAAAAAACAGATATTAGGGGAAGACATCCTGTTGAGGCAGTGACTGAGGCTCAGGGATTGGACTCCACAAGGTTCAGCCAAACGGAAGTGGCTGTGTTTGCATGCAAGGAGACAACACACTGCCCAATGTAGTTTGCCCTCACTCCTCCCACACCTTTGGAGATGGACACCATTGTGCACATGTGTCCGAGGTCACATCTACTGTATATGCTTTTCTCCTAGTGGCTCTGCTCCCACAAGTTCTAGAGAGAGTTTGCCAAAACCGTCTACGTCTGCTGCTAGTAGCACCTTATTGGCCAGATGGAATATGGTTCTCAGAGATAATATCCGTGCTAGATGGCACTCATTGGGAAACTGCTATATGTTAATTCCCATCCACAAGGATCTCCTGTCTCAGGCCAGAGAGCTGATTTATCACCCTCAGCTAGAACTATGGAAACTGTGGGTCTGGAGCCTCTGAGCTGCACCAGCTCATAGATTCTGGTCTCACAACTGAGGTTGTAGAGACCATGTTGAATGCTAGAGCACCATCTATGACGAAATTGTATCCATTCCAGTGGCAACTTTTTGTCTCGTGGTGTGAGGAACGTCAGCTAGGCCCCGTGAACTGTGCAATTACTACAGTCCTGGAGTTCTTGCAAGGACGTTTTTCATCGGGGTTGGCTCCTCCTACAGTCATGGTCTTTGTAGCCGCAATTTTGTCCAACCATGCCCCTATTGATGGATCAACATCCTCTAACTTCTAGGTTTATGTGTGGTGTCAGGCAGCTGATTCCCATCTGCAGACCACACATACCTTCCTGGGACCTTTCTGTGGTCCTGGAAGGTCTGTCAGGTGCCCCATTTGAGCCCTTAGAGTCAGCCTCTGAGAAGCTTCTGACTCTAACAGTAGCACTTCTGCTGGCCCTGACATCTCTCAAGCAAGTAGGAGATCTACAAGCTTTCTCTGTTGCCCCTTTCTGCCTTGACTTTACCCCTGGATTAGCCAAAGCCTTCCTGTATCACAGGCCAGATTATATTCCTAAAGTGCCTACATCTGTTGCCCAGCCAGTAGTATTGCAGGCTTTCTGCCCTCCTCCATTCCTCACACCAGAACGAGATAAATTGCACTGACTGAGTTCAGTAAGTACTCCCTGTACATATGTCAACCGCTCCAGCCAGTGGCATAAATCGGAGCAGCTGCTCGTCTGCTTTGGTGGCGTCTGCAGGGCGGCTGTGGCTCAGTCGGTAGAGCGGGTTGTCCACTAATCCACTAATCGTAGGGTTGGTGGTTCGAATCCCGGCCTGGGTGATCCCATGCCGAAGTGTCCTTGGGCAAGACACTGAACCCTAAGTTGCCCCCGATGGCAAGCTAGCACCTTGCATGGCAGCTCTGCTCCCATTGGTGTGTGAGTGTACTCTCATTTGTAAGTCGCTTTGGATAAAAGCGTCTGCTAAATGAATAAAATGTAAATGTAAAATGACAGTAGAGGTGCTGTGTCGAAGCAGTGCATCTCTATTGATTATGAGGCGCGCGGTCTCGCTATGCTTCTGGGCATAAGGATTCATTCCACTCCTCAAAAGCTTTGTCCAAAGGAGTATCCATACAGGATACGTGTGCTGTGGCGTGATTTTCTACATTGCACACATTCATTTGATATTACAGACTGGATATACTGTACATTCCACCCCAGATAATTTTGAACAGGTTGTACCCTCAGTTGGGTATTCTTGTTCCCACAGCCTTGAGCTCACGTAATATGGAGTTCCCTTTAAAAGGAAACATCTTGATTATGCATTTAACCCTGTTCCCTGAGAAGGGAATGAGATGTTGCGTAGCTTTGTCATATTGGGGTATGCCTGTGAATTTTGTCTTCGCTTCAGATAATAGAGGCTCATGGCGCGGTTAACAGGTGCCGATCATTTATCATGCCACACGCTTAACTGCCACATCTCCTGATCATGGCAGGTGTTTGTAATTTGTTGCTAATTTAATTAAAAACCTGAAACTTTCATATATTCTAGTCTATTTTTGTTTTAATCTTGATGATTACGGCTTACAGCTCAAGGAAAGCAAAAATCCAGTATCTCAAAATATTTGAATAAATAATTTATAATACAAAAATGTTAACAAAGAGCCCTAGTCAGCAAATTAACTCAGAACAACTGCAAAGGTTAATATAAAACACTACATGCTATTAAGTATATAAGCAAGGTCTCAAGTTAAGTTCACAGTAGACACTAAATGTCTACTTCAGTTATCTAATTCAGTGTGGTTTTGACAGGTTGACAATAGCCAGCCTTATGATATGCAATCTCATTAAACACTCAGGAAGTGGACACATGTAGCTGTTTTGGCTAACAGTGCTCAACCAACAATAAGAATGAAACAAGATAGAGAGTGAAATAAATCCCCCAACACAACTGAAATTATTTGTAAAACATATTCCCACTAATCTTTATGAGTAGATCCCTTTTGAAAGACATTATATTCCTTTGCTATTCAAGTCCATTGTCAAGGAAAACAAGGCAGAAAACAATATTACTCTCGGTGTGTGTGTGTGTGTGTGTGTGTGTGTGTGTGGTGAATTTAAACAAGTACAACTGTACAATGAAACATATTAATACTTTGTATATGGCTAAAGGAACAACACTGGTGGAGTTTCCAAACCCTAGCACTTACCGTACATGTATTTGCTATATTCTATTAAATTCCAAATGGTGGGATTTAGCTAATCCATGGCTGCCAGGATTAGTTTGAAGATGGCTAACATATTAAGACATTAACAGAGGAAATACATGAACATCATTGTAGTTATTTTAGTGTTAATAGGGGTTTAAGATGTTCTGTAATAAAGATATTTGTACAATTGTAGCAAGCAGAAAATGCAGCAGAAGATTATTTCAGAAATATTTCATGAATGTACCAGTATATCAGAAGAACTAGTAAAGAGCACAATAATGCCTGCTTGCAGGCATATGCAAGTATGTATTATATGTAAATTATATGTAAATTATAATTAATAATTGTACAAATGTGGAATCATTCAAATTGTGAAAACTATGAATACTTGAAATATTTATATTAATACAAGTATGTAAAATTAACATTATATTTAATGGTATCATCTCCCTTAATTCTCTGTTGCCTCATGAAAGTATTTACAAGAATAGGTTACATATAGTGTACACTAATATTTGGAACAGTCAACAACACAGTTCTAACATCAAATGTTACTATTATTATTATTTTTTCCCTATATAATTTCTGTATTTCATTGTAGATTTTTTTTTTTTTTTCTGGATACACACGCACACGCACACACACACACACACACACACACACACACACACACACACACGCCTGCATGAAAAATGAGTGATTAATGATTTAAATATGTTCTACACTGTGTGAACATATCTTTTATGTTTACCATTTTAATTATAATAAATGACAATGTCACTGTTTTATTTTGAGCTATGCATATTCCTGCTTGTCCTAGATAATGGATACAAATCTGTAGATTGATGCAGCATATCAGAGCTGACTGACAGGAATTACTAAGCGTATTTTGGATTCTGCTCTTCCTGCCAGATCATGAATATATATTGTTTTATCAAGATATGGTGACATTTTAAGCAAAGACATTTAACTCACGCACTCTTGGCATATTGCTGTCCCTAATCATGGGGTATTTTGGACACATGACAACATGCATTCTCGTGTAAACAGGAATATTTGTCCCTGGCAGCTTACTTTAAAGGATCCTGTGTGCTAGCTTAAGCTTGACCAGTTGGGTGCTGTCTCCTTGCTCATTATGCCATGCAATTGAATGGGGTTTACATGTTTAAAATTTAGTGGCAGCAGAAATGTCAAGCTTGGCACATGATGAAATTAAACAGCGCTGCCAGCACAAGTGAAACTGAAGCTTCTAGGCTATTTAATTTCATATTGAGTTCATATTGAATTATCATCACATTTATTTTATTAATACAGGATAGACAAATTATAGTCATTGTTCAGACAAGTTAAGACCATTCTGTTCTTTTATTTTCCTCTAATCCTAAACTAAACATCTCTAAACTAAACTCTAACAAAGAATACATTATAATGGCAAAAGAAATCTACAATCTTTACATTGTATCTGTGGTTCGAAGCACAAGCTTACACACAGTGTTTAAGAAAATTAGCATAATTAGAATGGAACATATTCATATTTTTTATATTATTAATCATATAATAATAATAATAATAATAATAATAATAATAATAATAATAATAATAATAATAATAATAATAATAATATTATTAACAATTTGAATTAGTCAGTAGTGTAACTTAGACACTACCTTTATCTTTGTAATTTCATATTTTCTAAATAAAATAATGTATCCCAAGCATCTTGAAATCTGATTATTGCTTTGTGTGTGCTCAGAATAACTTTTGTGCAGAATAAAATTTTGTGTGAGGAAAGCCTTCAAAAGTTCGCTTATTTTAATCTGCTAGCCAGAAATCTTTAGGGACTTAATTAAAATACAGTTATGGATAAAACTGCATTAGTTAAGCAGACACTATCTTCACACTAGAACACATTTTTCCCTGATATTTTTGATCTAGTTTGTATGGCTGTGTAATATTTACAATATGCACAGCCATTATCTATTCAGATGTGTCTGCCTGCTCTGACACCACAAACTCAATATTATTGTATAAAAATAGTCATTATGGCTTTTATACCTACTGAATGTGCATTTTTATTTTATTATATTATATTTATTATTAAGTTCTTGCTTGTACATCTTGAATTCAGCTGCTCTAAAATATTAGTTGTAGTTGACCATTTTATTTTCAAACCACATGTAATAAATTATATGTACATGAACCCCCATAAGTGACAAACAGGGGATACATAAAAATAGATAAATAGCTAAATAAAAGAAAATACAATATACAGTACTGTGAAATTATTTATTCCCATCTGACTTAAGTAAAAATACAATGTTGTAACCGGTTAGATAGTGACTGTTATTTTGAGAACGGTGGAAGAAAAAAAAAAAAAAGAACCTTCTGCCACTGGAAGAAAGCACAGGAGAGGGGGTATTTTATTATTCCAAGGTGAGAGGTTTAAAACGGCATTTTAAAGGTTACCCTACTGTTCAAGATCACAAAAAACCTTTAATTTCATGCAAATGAACACTATGAACCATGGAACGTAATGTAAACGAATCCTTCTTTTGTACTTGTGTAGGGGAGGAGAAAGAGGGAGACGGCGAGAAGAGCAGCAGGGTGATGAAGAAAGACAAACCAGGAATAAAATTCCCAAGGATTCTATAATTGCTGTCTGAAATTATGTAAATCCCAGCACAAGGCTGAGTGCAATTATTCTGAGCCCATAGCTGCCACCTCCACTAATGTCTAACAAAATGTCCACACTTGACATTTAGATGTACTAATGCAAATGAGAATTCATTTTTTTTTTCTTCAAGACAAAGGGTGAGCCAAAGATCACATCATTTTGTTACAATAAAAATCACTAAACTGGCTTTGGTATATATAGGATAAACAAAGGCATGGTAATATCTTTGTAAGATAGATTGCACTTTTGAACATATTTAAAAACATTGCATGTGTTTTAAAACCAATTTGATCTTTAGATTGTCCAACTACTTTGATTTGTCTTAAGTAAAATGTAATTTTAGTTTACATTTAATTTTATATACATTTACATTGTTTTGCATTTGAGCTTTTTCAATGTATCTGTTTGGCTTACAAAGTAGGATATATGTAAATGTCTTGGGAGCAAACTGTGCTTCCCTGTGTATAGCACAGTCCTTATATATCAGTGGTAGAGGTCACATATTTTCCAGGCCAAGCAGAAACAATACATATGTGCAAGTAAGAAGCTTATATAAGTAAATATTATATTATTGTGACTATTCTTTAAAGTGGGATTAGAGACAACTATTATTGCATAAAGCAGACAGGTACTAGCTGCAGGATAATGTGGTTTTGCTTTGCTGTGTACAGCTGACTGTTGTGCAAAATGGTGTGATTATTAATACAGCTATGGAATAATTCACACATTATTGTGTCAAGATTTACACTAAAATATTATATACAGTATTTAATTTTGTTCTGATACATAACAGTGCACTTAGGTACTCCAGTGTGAAAATCTAATACTATTTCTTATAAAATAATCATGAATATCAAATAAATTAATTAAATGAATTCTGAATGTTAATTTATTTATGTTAATTTAACACCATCTACATAAAACATGCTTCCTCAAACAATCTTCCACTCTGAGCACCTTGCTGGTGAACTATAAACAATGCAGACACAATGTGCGATAGTTCAAGTATGAGGCAGAGATACAGAGAGAGAAAAACATTGAGCGTTTAGGAGTACTGCTATGCAGACCCCATAATCGGTTCATCAATCATCATTTTATAGGAATGTATAGGACTGTCCTCTGCCTTTTGTGGCAGCAGACCTCACTGTCCCAAACATCACTTGGTAAATACTTACGCCATCATACTAGAACAAGGAATTCCATAAAGTATGCAACAACACCTTGGACTCTCAAAAGTGAAGGTAAGAAGTAGTGAAGAAGTCATCTTGATGGATTTTTGTGCTGAGAAGACTTATTCTTAAAAAAACCGTAGCTAAATCCAGAGCCTGGTAAATGGCTCATGACAACACATAGGCCATTCAGTCCCTCCCTCTGCTCTTTTTTCTCCATCTCTCTTTCTCTCTCTCTCTCTCTCTTTCTCTCTCTCTCTCTCTCTCTCTCTCTCTGCCTGTCTTTCCCTATCTACCATCTACTCTGGTTCTAGAGAGACTTAAAAGCACTAAAAAAAAAAAACACAGCACATGGCATTAACTGATTGTGATTGTGGTGTATCGTGTCTGTACATGTTTCTATCAAAGTGTGGTATTTTGTCTGTGTGTGCATGGCAGGGCATGGTGTGCTCAGGTGTCAGAACACAAGAAAATGGTGAACACAAGGAAAAACAGATCTAAAGAACAAAACACAGTGGTGTTTTTTATGCTGATCTCCAAATAAGTGTCTCAACTATGGATTGAATGGAATAAACATTTTAAGTGATCACACTGTCTGTAGAACTGTAAGCAGAAAGATAAGGATTGATATAGCTCAGTTTGTTTATGATTTCTTATTATATTTATATTTAAAATGTTACTTATTCATACTATTATTATTATTGTTGTTGTTGTTGTTCAGGGATTAATGTGTTTGGCAATTCTTATTCTTATTACAATAAAAAGCAAAAAAATAAATGAAACAGTAAACTTTTGCTGTGAGTGGGGAATAATATTTGAATCAGTGACATACAACCACAGAAATAGCCATACAAATATATAGAAACATTTTAATAATGATAAATCAATACTACCCTGGTTTAAATGCCAGCACTGCATAGAGATTATAGTATAATCTTATATATATATATATATATATATATATATATATATATATATATATATATATATATATATATAAAGATATGATCATGCTCTGCTTCAGTAAGTTACAGTACATGTTGGCATTGATGGTTCCCTCGATGATACAATGCCTTGCGAAAGTATTCGGCCCCCTTGAACTGTTCGACCTTTTGCCACATTTCAGGCCTCAAACATAAAGATATAAAACTGTAATTTTTTGTGAAGAATCAACAACAGGTGGGACACAATCATTAAGTGGAACAAAATTTATTGGATATTTCAAACTTTTTCAATTGCTCCCCATGTGTATCAATGAGTCTTGGGCACCCATGACCCTGTCACAAGGTTCACTGGTTGACCTTCCTTGGACCACTCTTGGTAGGTACTAACCACTACATAATAATCTGCAATTGATCCACCTTGATGCTGCACCATAGAACTGCTCAGATTTATTTGAATTTCATAAATTCAGCGCTGTATAAAAATGTTTCTTCTTAATTAAACCCAAATCAACTGACTTACAGTGCCTTGCGAAAGTATTCGGCCCCCAATCATGAAGTGGAACCAAATTTATTGGATATTTCAAACTTTTTCAACAAATAAAAAACTGAAAAAT
>JAFFST010054232.1:81575-93102 GCA_022414735.1 Noturus placidus
GTTTGATGTTCCGAAACACTTAAGTGTGACAAACATGCAAAGGAACAGGAAATGAGGAAGGGGGCAAACACTTTTTCACACCACTGTATATATGTAAAGTGATCGCAAACTTTTGGCCACAACTGTATACTGTCACTTTCTTGCCTACATATATATATTCTTAAAAGTTATATTAACTAAGTCTCAATATGGGTTTACCATAATGCAATATATACCACATAGTTAATTATGTAGATAATATGCAAAGGCTCTAGTAAATATAAAATGGGACCTACATTTGTTCCTTTTTAAAAATTTGTTCATGACTTTGTCTGATAATATGCTTCTTCCATCCACCAAAACAACCTGTACACAAACATGACCACAATACATATTTTGATTTGTCAGTGGGAGTCCAATAAAACACTTTGGTTTTTGCATGGTGCAAATCTGCCTTGGTGTCTTGGGAGTTTGAGGAAAAAGGAACATGAGCAATGCAAAATGAATGGTATGCAGCCTTTTCTTTTCAGAGAAAGAAAGGTAGAACACGAGTGAAAGGAGGACAATGACTTCTCAAAAGCTTTAATTTCCTATTCTCTGCATTTTTAACTATTTTTATAACATTTGCCTGTCATTGGCACATTTTGACATGTGTTTCTATACATATTGTCACGGCTCGTGACAATAGATTAGGCTGGACGCAAACACAGTGTGAACTGTTTTTATTAAAAGAGAGGCAGGCAGTTCAATCCAAAATCGTGATCCAAACAGAGTAATCCAACAACATGTGAAGGGTGAGGCGATCAGTAAACAGAGTCCAAACAGGGCGAGGCAGAAAGCGTGGTCGGGGTCACGGGCTAGTGAGGTTGATACAAAGCATAAAACTTACAACATAAACGATGGCTATACATTGGTTAGCGGTTAAACCAATATGAAAGGGCTATGGCTAATGCTATGACAATGGTTTACTATTAAACATACGAAAAGTTGTTTACTAATCAAACTGATTCATTCAATATTCCACCCCGAGTACTACTCTGTGCACAGTATATGTGCATGCTTAATCAGTGCTGATAGCGTGCAGCTGAGAGTGATTCAGACACGTGACAGGGTAACACATGACAGAGCATGGGTGGAGACAAGACAAAAACATAAACAAAGTCCACGTGTCTGAGTGTCAATGTCAATGAAGTCCGCTTCGGAAACAAACAGATGCAGTGCGCATGCACACTGCTTCCAGGGGGAATCGTGACAGAACCTCCCCCAAAAGGTGCTACTCCTGGAAGCACCATGAAACACCTCCCCCTTTTGTTGGTCCCGGCCCCCTGGGCAGAACGTCCCAAGCAGAGCCAGGGGACGGGGCAACAGTCCAGGAAAAACAAAAACGCTGAGGGGTGCACATGACAGCGCCGGAAAGCAGTGCGACAGTTCCAGCCGAACTGGAGAGCAAAGTGATGGCCTCGGCTGTGCAGGGAGACTGAGCAGCGACCTCGGCTGAGCAGGGAAGCTGAGCGGCATCCTCATCTGAGCAGGGAAACAGAGCGGCATCCTTACCTGAGCAGGGAAACAGAGCGGCGTCCTCAGCTGAGCAGGGAAACAGAGCGGCCTACTCTGCAGTTCAGGAAAACAGAGCGACTTCCTCCGCCAAGCAGGAAGGTTGAGCGACAATCTTATCGGATCAGGGAGACTGAGCGGATCCTCAGCTGAACAGGGAGACTGGGCGGCATCCTCAGCTGAACAGGGAGACTGAGCAACGACCTCAGCTGAAAAGAGAGGCTGAGCGGCGTCCTCAGCTGAGCAGGGAGGCTGAGCGGCGTCCTCAGCTGAGCCGGGAAAAAGAGCAGCATACTCAGCGGTGCAGGAAGACAAGGTGACATCCTCAGCTGGCCAGGAGCATAGTGCGCTGTCCTCAGCTGAAAAGGAATGCTAAGCGACGACATCCACTGGTACTGGAGATTACGGGATGTTCACTACCAGGAGCCCAGTGTCGGCTATGGTATGTTGCATTGGCTTCCGGAGGCTGTGTAGCGGAAGTGGGCAGTCTGGGACTTGAGACTTAACTCGGGGCTTGGGGAACAGAGGCGTGAGCTGGAGCTAGGGGACTTGAGGTGTGATCTGGAGCAAAGGGACTTGAGGCATGACTTGGAGCTCAGGGTCTTGAGGCATGACCTGGGGTTCTGGGTCTTGAGACTCACCTTGGAGCGCAGAGGCGTGAGACTCGCCTTGGAGTGCAGGGACTGGAGACTCGCCTTGGAGCGCAGGGACTGGAGACTCGCCTTGGAGCACAGAGACTGACATGCTGGCCTGTGGCTTGAGCTTGGGTGCTAAGACATCTAGGTGGGTCTCACCGTGGAGCTCTGTGGTCACCAGGTAGACCTCTGGCTGGAGCTGGGCAGGTGAAACCTCCTCGGGATTTTCAGGTTCTAGCTCTTCCTCTGACGTTGACATATGGGCTGGTGACTGGAACTTGGATACTGGAAACTTCTTGTAGTCCTCAACCTGGAGCTCGGCAGGTGAGCCCACTTAGTGGGGCTCAGGTTCGAGCTCTGGAGTGGCCAGGTTAACCTACGGAAGGAGCAGAACTTGGTCTTCAGGCTTGTACGGGGACGAAACTGGGCTTTTGGGCTTGAACATGGACGTAACTTGGCTCCCGGGCTTGAATGTGAATGTGGACGTAACTTGGCTCCAGGTCTTGGATGTGGACATAACTTGGCTCCCGGGCTTGGACGTGGACAAAACTTGGATTTTAGGCTTGGACATGGACAAAACTTGGACTTCAGGCTTGAGCATGGACTAAACTTGGACTTCAGACTTGATCATGGACAAAACTTGGACTTCAGGCTGGAGCAGGGACGAAACTTGGACTTCAGGCTGGAGCATGGACAGAACTTGGTATTCAGGCTGGAGCATTTACAAAACTTGGTATTCATGCTGGAGCATGGAGGGAACTTGGTATTCAGACGTGGGCATGGGTGAAACTTGGCTTTCAGGCATTGGCACGGAGGTTGCCAGGTTAACCTCCGGCTGGAGCTTGCAGGTGAGTCCACCTTATGGGACTCAGGTTTGAGCTCCGTGGTTACCCAGAGAACATCCAACTGGGGCTCTGAGGTTGCCATGTCCATAGCTCCTCATAGTAGCGGTCAAATGTTGGGTCAGGCTGGGGCTGTCCATTAATTCTCTACCCCAGCAAATCCAATCCACGTAGCTGCACTTGTTGAGAAAACTCCGCCATGAAAAGCTCTGCAAACTGATTCATGTCATGGAGTGCGGAGGACCCAGCATCCACCAGCTGCTCTGAAAAACGAGGCCAATAATCCGTGCGTTTGCCGAGACAGGATGGTCCTTCTAGTGTGCAAAGTCTCTCTGGTCCACATGCTGCGTACATGGTTAGGTGGAATATTCTGTCACGACTCATGATCAGGCGATCAGTAAACAGAGTCCAAACATGGCAAGAAAGAAATCCGGGTCGGGGTCACGGGCTAGCGAGGTCGATACACAAAGCATAAAACGTACAACATAAACGACGGCTATACATTGGTAAGCAGAGAAACCAATCAGAACGGGCTATGGGTAGGGCTAAGGCCATGGCTAAGGCAAAGGCTATGGCTAAGGCTATGGCAACGGTTACTATTAGGCATACGAAAAGGATACTATTCAAACTGATTCATTCAATATTCCACCCCGAGTGCTACTCCGTGCGCGGTATATGTGCATGCCTAATCAGCGCTGATAGCATGCAGCTGAGAGTGATTCAGACACGTGAAATGTTAACGCATGACAGAGCATGGGAGGAAACAAGACAAAAACATAAACAAAGTCCACGTGTCTGAGTGTCAATGTCAATGACGTTCGCTTTGGAAACGAACAGATGCAGTGCGCCTGCACTGGTATGACAATGCTATGCAACATCTCTTTCCCTTCTCAGGGAACAGAGTTACATACGTAAGCCTGACGTTGCCTTTCAAAACAGTATGGGAACGATAATACCCACACCGCCATACTGAGGGTACGGCCTGTTCAAAAAGTACCCAAGCAAGACACTCGAGCCCGGGGTGGAATGAATATCCAGGCAGTAATAACGGATGAATGTGTGTGGCGTAGACCACCCTTCAGCACACACAAAGCCTTCGAGGAGATGACTGCCCTAGTGGAATGAGCTCTTATTTCGAGAGGCGTGGCAAGACACAGCAGGTGCATCCTCTCTTGTTCCGATGTGAGGAACGGAGGAGTGCCTAATGCCTGCAACACCACAGGGTGGGCAGCCGATGTAGGCACTTTAGGAATATAATCCGGTCTAGAATACAGGAAGGACTTGTCTAGACCAGGAGCAAAGTCAAGGCAGGAAGGGGCAACAGAGAGAGCTTGTAGATCTCATACTCGCTTGAGAGACGTCAGGGGCAGTAAAAGAGCTACATTCAGAGTCAGAAACTTCTCAGAGGATGACTCTAAGGGCTCAAACAGGACACCTGACAGACCTTCCAAGATCACAGAAAGGTCCCAGGAAGGTATTTGCGGCTTGCAGATGGGCCTCAGCAATCTGACACCATGCATGAACCTCGAAGTTAGAGGATGTTACCCCACAGAAGCTCCATCAACAGGACTGTGGCTGGCCGAAACCCTGTGTGGCAGCCACATAACCATGATTGTAGAAGGAGCCAACCCTGCTGAGAAACTTTTTTTTTTTTTTTAGCAGGGTTGCAGGAAGGTATGCATGGCCTTCACATGGGCCTCATCCGTCTGACACCATGCAGGAACGACCCCAAGATTCAGCTTTATCTGCTCAGTATAGATAGGATTGACACTACGCATAATGGGGATAGAAATGCCCTTATTGTAGTAGAATCCTGTAACCCCTAGTAAAGTTGTGCATTTTCCCCGGGAAGCATAAATTATTGAGATTCAACCTACATTTATTTACATTTACATTTATTCATTTAGCAGACACGTTTATCCAAAGCGACTTACAAATGAGAGATACAAGCAAAGTGATATCGAGCAGAGAACAATACAAGTAGTGCTACTATACAAGATCTATTAATTGAGTACTAGAAGAAGCAAAGTGTGCAGAGTAGAGGTGTAAGTGCATTATTTATTTTTTTATTTTTTTATTTTTTATGAGTTGGTTACGTGTTGTCTTTAGCTGTTTCTTTAGGTGGGTATTTGGCTGTTTCGTGAAGATGGTGAGTGAATCTGCAGTCCGGATTGAGGTAGGAAGTTCATTCCACCACTGAAGAAAAGTTACTGTGAAGGTTCTGTAAAGGGACCTTGTGCCACGCTTAGTAGGAACTACTACACATCGGTCGCTAAACGATCGCAGATTGCGTGTGGGAGTGTAAGCCTTCAGGGGAGAGTTGAGGTAGGAGGGTGCTGTTCCAGACAAGGTCTTGTAGGTGAGCATCAAGGCCTTGAATTTGATGCGGGCCGCTACAGGAAGCCAGTGGAGGGAGATGAAGAGGGGTGTGACAGGGGTTCTCTTGGGCTGGATGAAGACAAGGCATGCTGGAGAATTCTGAATCATCTGCAGGGGGCTGATGAAGCTGGCTGGAATGCCCAAAAGTAGAGAGTTGCATTAGTCCAGTTTTGAGATAACAAGAGCCTGGACTAGGTAGCCTGTATGTGTAGCCTAAATGTGTAGCCTGTTTGGTGAGGTAGGGTCGGATTTTCTTGGTGGTCTGTAAAGGTCAAGCTGTCATCAAGAGTCACCCCAAGGTTCCTGGCCATCCTAGTTGGCTTGAGTGTGGTTGTGCCGAGCTGTACAGTGAGGTTGTGGTTGATTGAGGGAGAGGCTGGGATGACGAGAAGCTCATATTTAGCCAGTTTGAGCTTAAGGTGGTGTTCCCTCATCCAGGCTGAGATGTCCGACAAGCAAGTAGAGATGTGTGCAGAGACAGATTGATCATCAGGCTGGAAGGACAAATAGAGCTGGGTGTCATCAGCATAGCAATAATATGAGAAGCCATGAGACTCAATCACCTGCCCTAGAGATGTCGTGTAGATAGAAAAGAGAAGTGGACCCAGAACTGACCCCTGTGGAACGCCAGTGGTGAGTTGCTAAACTTCAGAAATACCTCTCATCCATGATACCTTGAAAGATCTATCAGATAGATAGGATTCCCCCAGCGCAGAACCATTCTAGTGATGCCCAGGCTCGAGAGAGTTGACAGAAGGATCTGATGGTTCACAGGGTCGAAAGCAGCAGAGAGGTCAAACAGGATAAGGACAGATGATCTAGAGGTTGCTCTTGCTAGTTGTAAGGCTTCAGTGACGGAAAACAGAGCAGTTTTTATAGAGTGATTGCTCTTGAAGCCAGACTGCTTGGTGTCCAGGAGATTGTTCTGTGTGATAAAATTAGAGAGTTGATTAAAAACAGCTTTTTCAAGAGTTTTGGAAAGAAAGGGGAGGAGGGAAACAGGTCTGTAGTTGTCAACTACAGCAGGGTCAAGTGATGTTGTTTTTTTAAGCAGTGGGTTAACCCAGGCCTGCTTAAATAAGGTAGAGTATGTGCCAGTAGAGAGGGATGTGTTAAAAATGTGTGTGAGTGTAGGTAATAGTGTGGGAGAGATGGTGAGAAGGGATAGGGTCAAGAGGACAGGTTGTGGGACGGCTAGAGAGGAGGAGTTTAGAGACATCGGTCTCTGAGATGGGAGAGAAGGAAGTCAGTTTGAGTTACATGGGGGAGTAGCTGGTCTATGTACGTCTTGGGTTGAGAACTGGTTCCTGATTGATGGGACCTTGTTGGAAAAGAAAGTGGCTTTCAAGAGAAGATGTTAGGGTGAAACATAGCATGTCAGTTGCAGTGTTTAAATCAAGTGTGGAGAGGTGGCTGTCAGAGGGAAGTAAGGTTGTGACAATGGAGGAGAAATTTGAGGGGGAAAGGGAGCAAAGATTGCGCTGAAAGGAGAGAGAGAGGGAGGAGACAGTGAAGGGGTTGAGGGGAGAGTAATAGAGAACTATATAAAGAAATGGTCAGAGGTGTGAAGAGGAGTAATGAGAAGATTGTGTGTGGTGCAATTACATGTGAGGATGAGGTCGAGTTGTTTGCCAGCTTTGTGGGTTGCTGGTGTGGTGAACTGCTTGAGATCAAATGTGGGAAGGAGAGCAAGAAAGACAGATGCGTGTGGCTTGTCTAGATGAATTTTGAAATCACAGAGGACCAGAAGAGGAGTTCCATCATCTGGGATGGTGGACAGTATTGTGTCAAATTCATCGATGAACTTCCCCAGTTGACCTGGAGGACGGTAAACAACAAGAAAGGGCATTTTGGCAGGGTCAGTGACTGTATCAGCATGATATTCAAATAAAGTGTATGAGCAAGAGCGAGAAAGACAGGTAAATTTTCCATGTTTTGGAGAGAAGCAAACCTGTACCACCCCCTCGTCTGTTTGGACATGAGGTATGGGAGAAGTTGAACTTGGAGGCCAGGGCAGCGGGTGTGGCAGTGTTCTCAGCATGGATCCAGGTCTCAGTCAGGGCCAGCACGCTTAGGTTGGAGTGGGTTTCAAAGGCAGGAATGAAATCTGCCATGTTGACAGCAGATTGGCAGTTCCAAAGTCCGATCGAGAAGGAGAGGGAACCTGTAGAGGCCACATTCAAAGAGCGTAGGTTGTCCAAGTTGGCGAGTACATTTCTGGGATTATGCCGCAGTCTGTGCCTGTGGCAAATAACAGGGATAAACTGATGACACATGTTAGTGAGTGTAAACAGGTAGACAGCAAGAAAAAAATAAAGGGAGAAAGAATATACTTAGCAGCATGAGTGGTGTCTTGTCTGTGTCCTTGCTTGTTGGACTCACGCAGGTAGACTCGCAGGTCTTTACACAAGCTTGGTCTTCACACGACAAGGGCTGATGCCTCCGCTTTCGCCTCAGCGTTTCTTAATTATTAAATACTGCTGCAATTCACAGCTGAGCATGCCTCTTTAATCAGCAAAACAAAGGGTAGTCGCATGAACGAGCAACTCCCTACCAAAACCGAATCTGAATACCGGAGTTAGCTTTAATCTAGCAACGTGTATACAGCCCCTAGCAACAATAGAGCACAGTTACAGCTTCTATCCGACAATCGGTGCTAAAAAATAGTTTCAACTAAAAAAATCCAGAAAGAAACACTTACCAGTTACTGCTCGCCCTGGTCAACAAGCACTTTGCTCACAATCTCTTCATGTGGGCGAGACCATCTTGATGTTAATCTGCCAGTTCCCTGGATTTTTCTAGCATTTGCCAGTCATCCAGGTAGTTTGGTACACAGATGCCCTCGGGTCCCAATAGAGCCAGAGTAACATCCATGCACTTTGTAAAGGAAATATGCACCTTTTAGATCTATTGCCCCAAACCAGTTCTCGAACTGAATCTGTGGCACAATTTGTTTGAGCAACAGCCTTTGAACCTGTATATCCAAAGAGTACGGTTCAGATGATGCAGATCTAAAATTGGCCACATACTTCCACTTTTATGTGGAACAGGGGCTCTAGCATTTAACATGGTCTCTACCACCTCAGTTGTGCGACTGGAATCTATGAGCTGGTGCCCCTTAGGGGCCAGCCCCACAGTTTCCGTAGCTCCGGTCGAGGGTGATAAATCAGCCCGCCAGCTTGAGACAGTAGATCCACTCTAGGGGCTCAAATGGGGCACCCGAAAAACCTTCTAGGACCACAGAAGGTCCCAGGAAGTCATACATGGCCTGCAAATGGGCCCCAGTTTTCTGACACCACGCATGAACCTCGACGTATGGCCACATGTGTAGACTCCACCCCAGAGTCCAGCTTTATCTGCTTAGTGGTGATAGGATTGACAATACGTATGTTGGGGATAGAAACGCCCTCGATGAAGCATAATGTTCTGAGATTCAACCTGAGCCCCAAGCTCTTCATGTGGGTGAGAACAACATCTCGATGTTGAACCACCAGTTCCCTGAGTCATGCTAGAATTAACCAGTCATCCAGATAGTTTGGTACACAGATGCCCTTGGGTCCCAAAGGAGCCAGAGTGACATCCATGCACTTTGTGAAGGAGCAAGGGGATAAAGCTAGCAATATTCCTATGTGGAAATATGCACCTTTTAGATCTGTCGCCACAAACAAGTGCTGAAACTGAATCTGTGGCACGATAAGTTTTATGTCTGAAGAGTACGGTTCAGATGACACACATCTAAAATTGGCCGCATACTCCCACTTTTTTGTGGAACAGGGAATAAGAGCTGTAAACCTTCCCTCCTTTGAGAACAGGGTACATGTCCTATGGCCCCAATGTCCAAAAGGGAACTTAATTCCTGTGCTAACGTCGGCCTCTGGTCTGTGCTGATTACTGTGGTGAACACACCTGTGAACGGCGTGTGTCGAGCTATAAACTGGACCTGGTAACCCTTCTATGGTAGACAGAACCCTTGGAGACACATTTAGCAATAGTTTGCATGATGCCCGATGGTCTTTTAGTGACGTTAACTATTCCACATTCTATTGGAGGGAAAGCATCAAGTTTTCGATGCTCTGTGACAGCTCGCTGGGGGAGGCCCTAAAGTAGCACTGGGGGCTAACTGCCCTAACAGCCTCATGTTCCCAGATACACCCCTTCATGGCCCCTCAGGATCGCTTTTATTTGCCTGCGTGGCCTTTTTGGTCATTCTCAGATCAGGCCGCGTAGCAGACTGCGACTGTGGCCGCCTGGTTCCACTGGTTGTCTGTAGGGGTTGGCGGGCTGCCATACTCACCTTATGGGTCTCCCTCACACTATTGCTGGCCCAGGCTCCACTTGTGGATGCCCGGGTGAGCTTGAGACAACAGGAAGGAACTGGCTTTCTTTAATGCCCGCATATGTCGAGCTCACTCAGCAGGTCTGCCTGGTAGGCCTGCAACCCTGTAATTGTCTGCAGTGACCCACAAGCAAGACAACTACTGCATAGGCTTGCCCACCAATGCCACGGTGGCCTTACATGGCTTGGATGCAAGCCGGCCCTCGTAATTACCTGCTGTCGGTGGAGAGAGGTAGCTTGCAAGTGCCTCCTCCACCTTGAGCATAGCTAAATAGCCATGCTGTTCATCCCCACAATGGCCAAATAATCCAACATCGTGGGGTTATGAATATGGCTTATGCGTGGTTTACCCCCAGAAGCTGGAGAT
Source organism: Noturus placidus (assembly GCA_022414735.1). Lineage (NCBI taxonomy): Eukaryota > Metazoa > Chordata > Actinopteri > Siluriformes > Ictaluridae > Noturus > Noturus placidus. Next base: position 91,668 of record JAFFST010054232.1, read on the forward strand.
TTTGTCATGCACTTCTGGAAGACAGGGGAGATTCTGCAGTGTGAGGGATTTACTTTCACTGGGTAATCACTTCAAGCAGCTCTTTATAGGCTGCTCTCAGTTTTTAACATATCCTTCTAACTCCTCTGAGTCTTATAGAAATTATTACCCTTTTGGCTTTACATAGCGGATGGAGGAGTCGCGGCAAGAGCTCCAAAATCCAGCGGAGATCCGAACCTGGAAGACAGAACAAGAGATGGAGCAGTGCTCATCTCTGGCTCCTCTTCCGGATCCATAAGAGATCCCCGAACCTGAGACGGCCGGCCCAGATTTGAGAGGCTCTGCAACCCGACTCGCTTCGGCTTCCGTGTTTTGTTGGGTTTTTTTTTTGAAAAGCGCGAGTCGCAAGCCGAGCCTGCTTCATGTAGTCGAGCTGCACCATGCACAGCCTCTCGAGGCACCATCGCCTACTACACCGCTAACACTTCACCCAGAAAGTGTGCACTGCTCCCCATGATGAAATGGGAGCAAGCCGTAACACACTTCTTGGACTCTTTCTCACTCATTTGTTCTCCTTTCTCTCTTCCTCTAAAAAAGGATAGAAAAGTTAAGAGATGTTGAGAAAATATCGAGTAGAAATGAAGCATTTTTGTCACACAAACGACAGACATGCAGTCTCCCTGAAGATAATAAGGCTGTCGGCGTGTTTCACAGGTGCCATATATAATCATGCGACGTGCTTAATTGCCACATTACCTGATTATGGCAGGCCTATAAGTAGAGGCATGATTTTACACAAGCTTCAGATACCAGTCACGTGCAAGGCATTCCCATACTGTTATGCTAAATGCAACGTTGATGTTCCCTTTCAAAGGGAACATAGTCTCTAATAAAGATAACATGACAAGCTGCATTGACAATCTGCATGTAATACAATCACTATAGCCTCTGAATTTGAAGTAGACTTTAGGATTTTCATTTCCAAGCTAATCCTTTACCTCACTATATCATACCTAAGAAACTATGTTGAGGTTGGCTGAGGAACTGGAGGATATTGTTCATTCTCACTGGCTGTCCGTAGTACTGATTGATAGGGATTATAAATGAGTTTAAATGATGGGTACTTCTACGCCTTGCTGAGATAATGATCACATTCAGGTGTGATTTAAGGTGACAATGAACAACTCCAAAAGTATTTAATTTAATTTATTAATTTTGTTATCTAAGCATTTATGCAAGATATGGGAATGTGAAGTGAATAATGTACATGAAGATTAGTGAAACAGTATCACAAAGTTTAGCCTTTACATACAGCAGCATTGGAACAGCTGCTCAGAAAATTACAGTGCCTTGCGAAAGTATTCGGCCCCCTTGAACTGTTCGACCTTTTGCCACGTTTCAGGCCTCAAACATAAAGATATAAAACTGTAATTTTTTTGTGAAGAATCAACAACAG
>JAFFST010054232.1:94298-111989 GCA_022414735.1 Noturus placidus
CAGAGATCCTCACTGAACTTCCGGAAAGAGTTTGCTGCACTGAAAGTAAAGGGGCTGAATAATATTGCACACCCAATTTTTCAGTTTTTTATTTGTTGAAAAAGTTTGAAATATCCAATAAATTTGGTTCCACTTCATGATTGGGGGCCGAATACTTTCGCAAGGCACTGTAAGTCAGTTGATTTGGGTTTAATTAAGAAGAAACATTTTTATACAGCGCTGAATTTATGAAATTCAAATAAATCTGAGCAGTTCTATGGTGCAGCATCAAGGTGGATCAATTGCAGATTATTATGTAGTGGTTAGTACCTACCAAGAGTGGTCCAAGGAAGGTCAACCAGTGAACCTTGTGACAGGGTCATGGGTGCCCAAGACTCATTGATACACATGGGGAGCAAAGTCTGGCCCATCTGGTCTGATCCCACAGACCTACTGTAGCACCTAAAATAGGCACATTGGCAGCAGAATGGGACCATGGATCAGTGGAAGAACATGACCTGGTCTGATGAATCAAGTTTTCTTTTACATCATATGGATGGCCAGGTGTGTGTTTGTCACTTACTTTAGGACAAGATAGCACCAGGATGCAGGATGGGAAGATGGAAAGCCAGCTGAGGCAGTGTGATACTCTGGGAAATGTTTTGCTGGGATACCTTGTGTCCTGGTATTCATGTGGATGTTACTCTAACACATACTGTATCTACCTAAACATTGTAGGTAGTTACAATATTTAGGGGGGCTTCCAGAGAGCGTCAGCTAATATTGGAGTTTTCAAAACACCTGTACTAATATCATTTGGCTTATTATGAAAATAAATACAGCTTTTTTGCCATATTTTGGAGAACACTTCCACTGTACTCAGATGTAAAAATGCGGAGTTTCTATGCAAAATGTGTAAAGATTTTATAATAATTTATATAATATATAATTTATAATTTCATTACCTGTGTATTAGAGCATGGGTATTGCTTACTTAATTGTATAATGGAGCACACCACTCTTGAAGTGTGTATGTTTCTCTAATCATTCATATATAGGAATTAATAAAACCATTCAACTGACCCAGTTAAGTTCTGAGGCTGACATTTTTGGACTCAATATCGTGTAGAAGTGTTTATGCCTGTCGTATAAGCTTTGCATGTGAATGAGTGCATGGTGCTGTCAATTGTGCTGTTGCTTATGGTTTTGACAGTAGACTGACCTAATGTTTGACAGATAAAGACATCCACCATGAATAAGAGCTTGGAACAAAAGTATTTTTTTTTTAAACTATTTTTTTTTTTTAAAAAACAATATCATTTTGGAATAGGTGTGGTGTAGTATGTTTTAGGCAAGTGGAGACAACATGTTACTTATGTTGCAGGATGTGGTCAATGTGTCAGAAACATCTTTCTCTTGTCCATTCTCTCTTTCTCTCTTTTGGTTAAATGATAATCCATGACTGAATATCTGATAGACTTTTAGTATGATTCATTTAGACAGCGACTGACTACAAATCCAATCTGCTTCAACACAGGAGAAGTGGCTTATTATCTCCTCTATATGATATGCCTGCGGACTCTAGGAGCGTCTGAGTCAGCATGCTTCACTACAAGGCCTGCTGTGAAAGTAATCAATAAGCATTTGTGTCTAGTCATTTAGGCTATTCTGTTATGACAGTGCTGAAAATTAAGCTGGCAGATATTAATAATAATGGAAAATATGACAATGCTGAGGGACAGATGGTGATTCAGTTTTGGAAGCGAACGTGTGTGTGTGTGTGTATTAACTATACATTCCTATTTATTCTTAATTCCTATACATCCATTACGGTATAAAACACAAATTACTATTTAATTTAATTTGTCTCATTGTTGTTTCAATATTGTTAGTTAGGCTCATTGTTGTTGAAGCAGGGTCAGAATCAGAAATCAGTAAAATAAAATAATACTACAACTGCAGCTCTTGCATAAACAGGTCCTGTTTTTTTCACCAGTGATGACTCTCTTTGGAGGTAATACAGAATCTCACAGTTTCGCCTCTTGGCTAAATGATGCATCCAGACAAATCTTTTGATTCTGATTTCTGTAACATTTGTCTGTATTGCACATGATGACCAAATGTCGACCCTCTTTGATTTAGTAATGCTTTCCTATTTGGCAGTAGTTGCAGGGACATTAAACTGACATGTCCAATAACAAATGCCTATGATTGCTTACACTGGTTTAATAAGTCTAATTTTCACAAATATACTAACTAAACAAAACACCTAATTATTTATTTGTCACACTTATTATAATAGAGATATTTTGTTATATAATTCTAAAATGACCTGTGGATTTGTTTAAATGTGTCTGACTAATTTATCACTCTCATGCCAATTTCTACTTTACCTTCAGAGAAAAAAAAGGTGAATGAGAAAAATGCAGTGAATTGAAAACACAAGTTCACAAAGTTATCATGCTGTGTGTGGGCACACATGCATGAGCAAGGTGTGCGAGCACCTTCTATTCTTCCAGGGTAGAGTGTCTTCCAGTTACCCTTGGGCTCGGACCTTTTGAACAGGCCATGACTTCAGTATGACGGAGTGGGTATTCTCATTCCGATAGCATAAAGCTCATGCAACACTGAGTTCCCTTTGAAAGTGAACGCCAGCCTGTTCCCTGAAAAGGGAACCCTTGCTCCTTATTTTTCAGCAAAACCTAGAAGCCTTCATTGTCATTTTTGTCTGAAAAGTGGCATCTTACATAATATGATGCTTTCTGTTTCTGAATCTGTTTTTGTATGACTCAATAATGTAGAAGTAATAAAATATTTTAAAAATCTATAACAAAGTTTGTGTATATATATATATATATATATATATATATATATATATATATATATATATATATATATATAATTTATTTATTTGTTAGTGCTGTCAATCAAAAATGTAATCGAGTTCATCACAGTTACAGGCTGTGATTAATCACGATTAATCGCAAATTGAAAATACTATGATTCACTTGTAAATGTGCAGTATTGAAATTATGCATGAGAAACTTGTTTAAGGAAACAGATTATTCAATTTTATTATCACAACCATTGACATTAACATGTTTAACAAGTGTTCAGTAACAATCTCTTATATTGTTGAGTTATCCATTTGAACTGCAGACATATTTAGCAGAACCAACACTTGTTACAAAGTAATGTCTGCTACAAAGTCACAAAAAGATTACCTGTAATTTTTTTTTTTTGTATGGTAACATCAACTCAAATGAATGCAACAATAAGTAGGCCTATTTTAGAATTGGAATGTGATAATGTCTGGTTAGAGACAGAGTAAAAAGTCTCTACATTCTTGGTTAAAGATAATTACTTCAAACAGTGTGCATCTGTGCAACATGACTCCTGTCAACCAATCATACAGTCAACTCTTCTTTCAACCAGTTGCTCAGGCAGACTAGCTGGTTCACATTTTCAGATGATAGACCTGACCTCTTCTTCTCCAGAATGTGGCCTGCCAAATAAAACAGTCTCTCATATGGCACTGCTGAGGCAGGTGTAGCCAAGTACCTTTTTGCAATATGGGCCAGCTTACCATATGCACCTGCTTATGATGACCACGACTGTAGTTGACATGTTTCTATTCTGACACAGGGCTCTGCCTTGTACCTCTCTAGAGATTTTTCTGTGGACAGTACCTCTTCATCTGACTCAGACTCTGATCCCATGAGTAGGGGGGAATCTTCTTGGTGGCTCTGGCATCACTTTTTCTCGAGAGGTTTTGATTCAGGTTCTCGATTATGTGTGCTGTTACACGAGGTAGTTATGGTTACTTACTGATATCCAGTTGTCTCCAGTAAGTGCAATAAAAGTACCTTCTGCCATCTGCCTCACTTTTTCAGCTTTTCCAGCATCATAGAGTTCATGTATTCTCATAACAATAATTCTCCTCGAAGGTAATGCTAGATGTAAAATTAAATGTAAATAAAACACGAGAAAAACAAGGCGTGAGGAAAATGATTAGTTAATTGAAAAGTTGGCCTCGTGGGCGAGTAATGTTGTTGTCAGCCCCATAACCAGATGACCCTTTAGGAGATAGAGGGGGGTTGGTCTGAGTTGAGGCATCCACACACACTCAGGCTGGAATGAGCCTGTATCGGAGAGGTGGCGGAAAGGTAGAGGTGTCAGATGGAGTGCGCAAAGCTTCAATCAAGAGGGCCATGTCTGCATTCAAATGTGAGAGCTGGTAGCACGTATTCAAGTCAAAATCAGACTGCTCAAAAGTAGGGAACAGAAGCAGTCCTTCAGCTTTACAGAAAACACAGAAAAATAAATATTTAGGCCAGTGACTTCAGTAATGCACACACACACACACACACACACACACACACACACACACACACACACACACACATATATATACAGAATTACAGATGAAGGAACAGATAAAGAAGAGAAGTTAATCCTTAAGAATGTCAAAGTAAGCTTAAAACAAGGGCTCACCTATGATAGCGAAGAAAATATGGAGCAGTCTGGAAGTCCTCTCTCTGGGGCAATCAGCTCAATAATGACAAAAGCGAGCAATGGCATTTTTTTTTAAAAAAAGGCGGCCCAGGCTGGACCAATTATTGCGGCCCAGGCTGGACCAAAAGGGGATTTTGAGAGAGCTAAATTGCAGACCTAAGGGAATTTTGAAATAGCTAAAATGCATACATAAGGGGATTTGATAATGTCAGACATGCATACGTAAGTTGATTGGAAGGAAAAAAATAAAATAAAGATTTATTTCTTCAAGGAGCTGTTGGCTGTAAGTATCAAAATTTATGATAAATGTATAATTTGTTAGAAGGTTAGTGGGCAAAAATTTGAACAAGATTTTGGCGACCATGAAGGGACCGGGCTAAGAACCGTAAGTCTGAGATCCTTGTCGTGGGACTTCACACTCCAAGGGCAACAGAGAGGCCATGTAGTAAAAAGGCACCGCAGATGCCTGTTTAACCAAAGCTCTGCCTTGGCTACTCTGTTGTCATGAGTGGGAAGCCCCGAGGCAGGAAGGAAGACCGAGTTCGTCTCCAGAGAGAGCCCAGTGTAGTGATTGGACCAAGTAGTAAAAATATTATATGAACTAAAAGTGAGTGAGAAAAGGTAAGCGTTTGCACTTGGGGAAATGTACAGAATGATAAAATCAATAAAAATTGTGAATGTGTGTAGACTGAGTGAAAGTCCTGAAATATCACTGAAAAATTCTCAGGTTTGCATAGAAGGCAGATGGATATGAGGCCTCGAACCCTAGATACAGCTCACACCAGGTGGGGGCTGCTTTGGTGGGGCACCCCTGAGTGAGGTAACTCAGGTCTGCTTAGAGAGGGGTGAAATCCTGGGCCCAGGTCCGGGTTGGTGCAACTCAGGGAACGGACCCGTTAAGAGACGCGTGCCCAGTGAATGTGTGTGATTAACAATTGGATAGTATTTGTGTAAAAGGTTAATGTGTGTGAATATAAGAGTGTTGGTGGTGAAAAGGAGAGAAATAAGTAAAAGCTAAGTATAATACAAAAAAAATATATATATTTTTATATTGCTATATGTTTTATGTGTGTGAGTCCTGAGGAAAACTGGACCGAGTAAGGACAGAAGGGGAAATAGGCATAAGTAATGCAAAAAGAGGTAGAATAACTTATGCCAGTGAAACGGGCCTGGACAAGGTATGGGCAAAACATTTGTCTGTGAAGGATAACTGCGGAGGGAAAATATAGTTTGGGAGCGCTTGTATAACTCTTAAGGGGAGTGAACGCCATAGGCTGAGAGGCGCGAGACATGACCTGCACTAACAAAATGTACAGCGGCAAAAGGAGCAGACATATGGCTGGGAAAAAGATAGGGGTGAGCCCGAAAAAGAGGGTGATTGACAAATATAGCACAGATGAGAAAGACATTAGGCATTATTGTAAAAAATGAAGTGAGAAGACTAGTGGTGAGTGGAAGTGGCCCAAGGTGTGAACCCTTGATGAACAGCTATGCCAGAAAATGCGGGAAAGATTAGACATATGGGGCAAACAGAAAAAAATGACTAAAAGCGAGTGAAAAATTGATAAAGAGAGGATAGAGAACTGGTTTGAAAATAAAGGAAAATAACTAATGCAAAAGGAGTGGGCAGAGATGGCAGAAAAGAAGAAATAAGAGAAAAGGGAGTTGAAATTAGCAAAAATGATAAAGGAAGCAATCCAGATAGAACGAGCTGGGGCAGACAAAGAAGCAGAAAGCAAAGGAACCGTGCCACCCCGAGAGAAACAAAGGGAGCCATAGCCTCTGCCTCCATATAATCCACAGTTCCGCGCACCGGTGAAACCTACTAGACACACCCCGTCAGCAGGGATTTACTTGATGCAAGGGGTAGAGAACGAAGGAGAAGACTGGAAGGAGATGGAGGTGGACATCCAGGGAACATTCACCAGATACCAGAGAATGAGACACCCCAAGCAGGAGGATGGGGAGCCAATCAAGATGGAAGGAGAAGGAGCAGGGTAGGAAGATGAAAGCCTCATAGAGAGACGAAGCCCACGGCTTGACCTACCACACGTAGGTAATAAAGAAAGGAATAGGGAACTGCAGGAGTATATGAAGGACTGGAACTACATGCCAGTGTGGCCGGGGTACGGGGAGTTTCCTAGTAGTACCCCGAGGCTGGGGTTGGGTATGAGTTGTCGAGCAACACAGCAGATGGTAAGCAAGCAGAGAGAAGGGGAACCAGAAGAGGAACAGGACCAAAACGAGCGCACTTCTCCTCTCGAGAGGAGGTGTCAGAATGAGGTGGAGGGAGAACAATGGGCTGAAATGGAGGGCAAGGAGCCCTACACTCTCTAGAGAAACAGAAAAAAGGGTGGAATGAAACGGAATATAGAAGGGGATGTGGTGCCAACTTCATATGAGACAGAGGAAGAAAAATATTGGAAAGCAGAGTTCAGCATCTGCAAAGCGGAATACCATACACGGCAGGTACAATGGATAAATTGAAAAATCTCACAGGACAAGCATTCCGGATGGCAAAGACTGCGAAGAATGTGAAGACGCACCGACTAGAACAAACAAGGAGGCTGCATACATTAGAAAAAGCCCTGAGCCAGTCGGCAGGAAAACAGCTAAAAAGCATGAGTGAGGCCTCAAAGGCCCTAACACGAGTACACAAAGAACCTCAACAGCATAAGAATAACCAGGCGAGTTCAGACATGGATGTGGTAGAAGAACAGGAGGAGACAAAGAGTGAGGGGACTGAGACTGGAGAAGAAGAAGGAAACGAACGGGGGAAATAGTGATGATGAAAAATCAGATGCCCCATCCCCCCCCCCCCCCCCCCCCCCACAACAAATGTGGAGTCCAGTGAAGCCAGAGAATTGTGGAACAGCCCCAGTGAGATACCAGCAGAGCGTCTCAAGGGCCCAGAGAGTAACACCTTCCCGCCTTCAGTCCGAGACCGGGCTATCTCAGAGTGAACTACCCCCAGTTCAGATGCCCCTCATGGTCAAAGGGAAAGCTCTGCAGTATGCACCATGGAGCTTCATGGAGCTAACTGGTCTGATCTAGCGATTACCTAGCATGTAATCATGTAATAATGATTACCACACAGATACTAGTCCAGGCTCTTGTTATCTCAAAACTGGACTACTGCAACTCTCTACTTTCAGGCCTCCCAGCCAGCTCCATCAGACCCCTGCAGGTGATTCAGAATGCTGCAGCACGCCTGGTCTTCAACCAGCCCAAGAAAACCCATGTCACACCCCTCTTCATCTTCCTCCACTGGCTTCCTGTAGCCAAATTCAAGGCCTTCATGCTCACATACAAGACCCTGTCTGGAACAGCACCCTCTACCTCAACTCTCTCCTGAAGGCTTACGTTCCCACATGCAAGCTGCGATCGATTAGCGACCGATGTTTAGTTGTTCCTTCTCAGCGCGGCATAAGGTCCCTTTCCAAAACCTTCACACTAACTGTTCCTCAGTGGTGGAATGAACTTCCAACCTTAATCAGGACTGCAGATTCACTCACCATCTTCAAGAAACAGCTAAAGACCCACCTCTTCCATCAACACCTAACCAACTCATAAAAAAGGCACTTACACCTCTACTCTGCGCACGTTGCTTTTTCTAGTACTCAATTAATGGATCCTGTATAGTAGCATTTATTTGTATTGTTCTCTGCTTGATATCACTTTGCTTGTATCTCTCATTTGTAAGTCGCTTTAGATAAAAGCGTCTGCTAAGTGAATAACTGTAAATGTAAATGTATGTGTGAAGGAGGGCAGAAATGGATTACACAATTCGAGGAAAAGAAATCAGGTCAGCCCCTAGAAATCGGTGACATTTTCTCCCATTTTCTGCCAAAACAGTGGGTAAGGGACGGGCTGAAGAAATGTTCAATATGGCGAAACATGAATGGATGACTCCGAAGCTGACGCCGTCCCTTTTGGCATGTACCGATAAGAGATATGTAATGCAGTAAGAAGCATGTATCCTGCAAAGATGGACCCTGGGAAACTTGAAAACATCAAGCTGAAAGATGAAAAGAATGAGGGATGAAACTATGCCAAATGGGACGAATCAGTGGCGTTTGGACTGTTCAAACTGCTGAAGAAGGCTCTCCCAGGGTAGGTGCAGAAGAAGCTGGAGTAAGTAGTGGGGCTCAGCTCAATGGAATGAAATTAATTTCTGGCAAATGTCACCCATCACGTAGAACAACACAGGAAGCTACAAAAGGAAGCTAAAGATTCCACCGAGACCCTGATGACTCAACTCTATAAAGCACAACTCGGAGAACTAAAAAGGAAATTGAAGTTATTTATTTATTTATTTATTTAGAATTAAGTCCTGTTTATCTTTTAAGGCGAAAAACAACTGGCAAATGCAACATTCTTGTCTATCTTGGACTATGGTGATATTTTATGCAATGCATTCAACATCCCAGTGTCTTCTTGCTTTGGAGAATGGGTTTCATGGAGCATTGAGATTCATTACAAACTTAGGGTTAGGGTTAGAATGGAATCGGCTACAGAAGAAACTACAGTTGAAGGAGCTGGTCTCATTTTATTCTTTTGAAGTTTTTTTTTTTTTTTTTTTTTAAAGGACCTTGCAGAAAGGAAGGTCTGTCTGTTACTGTTTTTAAATTGATTAAGACCCAGTTTTTTAAGATGATATTGTTATTTAATATGATGCTGTATACACCTGGTGATTTAGGGCAAGAATCTGCTTCATCGACTTACACCACAATGGCTGATTGCTTGTTTGAGGGCAGATGGCTCTCAGACAAAGCCTTTATAAAAGGAGATAACAGGAGGTGATACAACAGGGACCAATGTGACAAACACTTACTGAAGGACTCATAAACTGGCAAAACAATCCTATATTTACCCAAACAGAAAAGGCGTGAAAGGGAAGATAGCATCTTGTGCCATTAATCTTCTTCAAACAGTTAAACTTTGACAAAGCAGGTAGCATTAGTCAATAATGGGAATTTTCTTTTGTCAACCCCCTATGGTTTTTCTTTTAACAAGGTCTGTCAGAATGAACATATATGAAAGGTAAACTGCTTATACAGTACTTACCTATAGATACGGTAAAATAAAGTAAAGATACACAACCACAGACAGCACACAGAAGAACTCAAGGCTTACCTCTCAAAAATGTTCAATTAAATTTTAAGTGAATTCTAATCAGCTGCATAATTTAGAGGCCTACTTCTATGCAGATTAAAATGGGCAATTGAATGGTCATCACTGCTGTCTCTATCATTGAGACAGAGCAACAGAGTGGGCCATGCTCAGTCTTGTGTCTCATGTGCATGTCTTTTTTTAACATGTCCTGCATAAGGAAAGGGCAGGTTGTTCCTTGCCAACATACAGGCATAATTTATTTTACTCCCTCATTTGAATTTGATGAATGAATCAGCATTTGTGTTTTCAAAACAAGCAGTAATTGTGAATTAATCTATTTGGGTACAATGAATAATTTTCCCTGCCTCCTTTTGCCTCAAAACATAATGTTTATGGATTTTTTTACACAACTGGGTTTTTTAAGCACATGTTTTAGACCAGTGGTTTCCCAAACTTTTCCAGGGTAAGGCCCCCCAAATGACATTAACATTTGACCGAGGCCTTCCTTTTGCAAGATGTCTTTAAAACACATTAAAAATGAAGACTTCTGAATATATCCTCCTTTTTTTATTAATAAAAGCATCTTACATATTTACATTACATTAGGAAATGATTGAGAGTGTGTGTGTGTGTTTGTGTGTGTGTGTGTGTGTGTGTGTGTGTGTGTGTGTGTGTGTGTTTGTGGTTGTCTGATAGTGAGAATTTATTTTTCACATCAAATTGTTGAGGCCCCCTTGGCGCCCCCTGGCGGCCCCCACTTTGAAAACCACTGGTTTAGACATTTTAAAATATATATACAGTATTGTGCTCAATATCTATGAAATGTCATTTATCACCTCAATAATTCACTTTTAATCTCCCAAAAATATATTATTACATTTTTATCTAATAAAAATGTAAACTGCAGTGTAAACTTCAAATACTAATAAGTTAGATAAAAAGCAATAAGTAAAGAAGTTGTCATGATTCCCCCTTGAAGTAGCGTGCTGTAAGCACGAATGCGCAAGCACCTGCTTTTCCACTGCTGACAGTGTTGATAATTGGACACATGCATTTTGTTTATTTTGTTATGTCTCCTCCCTGTTTCTGTCATTGGCTGGGATTTCATGTGTGTCTGTATTGCCCTCAGCTGTTAGCAATGTAGATGCTGATCATGTACCGCATGCCTCCCGGCACACAACACGGAATATTAGATTGAGTTAGATTTAATTAAATTTAGTTTAATTTAGATTTGATTTATAGTCACAGTCATAGTTTCAGTCCATGTTAGATTTTGTTCACGTTGGCTATCCGCTCCTAGTCCCTCGCTGTATTTTATGTTTCATGTTTGGTATCTCAACCCTGTATCATGTGACCGCAACCTAGTTTCCTGCCCTGCCCGTTTATGCCTGTTTGCCGACCGCCTGACCTATTGCCTGTTTTAAGTTATGTTTATGGATTACAATTTGGATTTACCTGCCTGAACTTCCTCATGTCACGATACGTGACAGAATCTTCCTCCTATCTTGGATGCAGCAGGAGAACGTAGAGGACGCAAAACTAAGAAGTCCATGCCCATAATTCCCGCATTGGATTCAATATAGTTTCCACAAGAGACTTTGGTGGACCGTCCCGATCGGTTTGATGGGTTCTTTGGCCATCCAGGCTATTTTTTGTTTGACAGCCAGACTCATTTTTTTGAGTTTAACGGACACTAAGCCCAGCAAGAAAGAATGGATAAGGTTCATGGTGGCCCGGTTTTTTGGCCCAGCTCGCAATTGGGAGCAGCGTTTAGCAGCCAGGAGATCCCGAGAACTGGAGAACAGTAGGCAATTTATGGATATGTTTTTGAAGGAGTTTGGAGAACCAGGGCAGAGCTACAACCTAGATTAGCTGTTGAAGGGAGCCAATGTGGTGAACAAGGATGACCTTCCGTTCCGTGGAAGATGTCGAGGATGGAGGATGTCGCTCCGCTTTCCTGTTCCGCCGAGGACGTCGCTCTGCTTTCCAGCACCACGGAGTACTGTGCTCTGTTTACCTGCTCGGCGGAGGTCATCGCTCTGCTTTCCTGCTCCGTGGAGTACGTCGCTCTGCCTCTATGTTCCATTGAAGATGTCGTTCCTCTTCGTTGCTGCGCGCCGTGTGTCACTCCCCCTTCCTGCTCCACAGAGGACATCGTTCCCCCTTCCTGCTTTGCAGAGAGCTTTGTTCCTCCCTTTGGCCTCGCTGAGACGCTCGCTCCTCTCCCTGGCTTCGCGGAGATCCTCGCTTCTCTCCCTGGCCTCGCGGAGGCCCACACTCCTCTCCCTGGCCTCACGGAGACCCATGCTCCTTTGGGGGGGTTCTGTCATGATTTCCCCTTGAAGCAGCATGCTATAAGGGCGAATGTGCGAGCACCTGCTTTTTCAGTGTTGACAGTGTTGACAATTGGACACTTGCATTTTGTTTATGTTTTGTTATGTCTCCTCCCTGTTTCTGTCATTGGTTTTGAGTTCACATGTGTCTGTATTGCCCTCAGCTGCTAGCAAATTTAGACGTTGATCATGTCGGCACATGTACCGTGCGCCTCCCAGCACACAACACGGAATATTAGAGTGAGTTAGATAAGATAAGTTTTGTTTAGATTTGATTCATAGTCATAGTCATAGTCTCAGTCCATGTTAGATTTAGTTCACGCTGTTTATCCGCTCCTAGTCCCTCGCTATAGTTTATGTTTCATGTTTGGTATCTCGACCCTGTATCACGTGACCTAGTTTACTGCCCATCCTGTTTATGCCTGGTTGCCGATTGCCTGCCCTATTGCCTGTTTTGGATTACGTTTATGGATTACGATTCAGATTTACCTGCCTGTTTTCCTCTTCAATAAAACTGTTTAACCTGCACTTGCATCCGTCTTATCTCCCTACATCACAAAACTCATACAGCCCCAGACCATGACACTCCCACTACCATGCTTGACTGTAGACAAGACACACTTGTCTTTGTACTCCTCACCTGGTTGCCGCCAGACATGCTTGACACCATCTGAACCAAATACGTTTATCTTGGTATCATCAGAACACAGGACATGGTTCCAGTAATCCATTTCCTTAGTCTGCTTGTCTTCACCAAACTGTTTGCGGGCTTTCTTGTGCATCATCCTTAGAAGAGGCTTCCTTCTCAGACGACAGCCATGCAGACCAATTTGATGCAGTGTGCGGTGTATGGTCTGCACACTGACAGGCTGACCCCCTTTCCCTTCAACCTCTGCAGTAATGCTGACAGCACTCATACGTCGATTTCCCAAAGACAACCTCTGGATACGATGCTGAGCACGTGCACTAAAACTTCTTTGGTCGACCATGTCAAGGCCTGTTCTGAGTGGAACCTGTCCTGTTAAACTGCTGTATGGTCTTGAGCACTGTGCTGCAGCTCAGTGTCAGGGTCTTGGCAATCTTTTTATAGCCTAGGCCATCTTTATGTAGAGCAACAATTCTTTTTTCAGATCCTCAGAGAGATCTTTATAGACCTCACTTTGTGCACAGGAGCATTGTTATTTGGAACAGGATTGGGCTAGGTTGCTTAGTTCTAGTGGGGAAAGATCGTAATGCTACAGCATACAAAGACATTCTCAATAATCGTTTGGTTCCAAATTTGTGCGAAGGGAAGGCCCACATATGTGTGTGATGGTCAAGTGCCCACATACTTTTTGCTATAGTGCATAACTATACGACTTACAGATTGAAAGTGTTGTACAGTGTAATAAAATTCTTTACAAAAATATCCTCAATTTCATTACACAAGATACTGAATCTGATATTTTTTTATCTTAATATTCCTATACTATTACTCTCTCTCTCTCTCTCACACACACACACACACACACACACACATTCCTTCATCTGGCAGGAGGTCTGTCTTGCTACGATTGGCTGCGCCTCACTGCCCTTGTGCAGTGGTGTGCCAGTTGTGACTCTCCCCATCACTGCGAATGCCACCATCTGGTGAGCCACGTGGACATCATAATCTCCCCTTAATTACATTAGAGCTACAATCAGTTAGTGCATTACAAGCCCTGGCAAAGAGCTTTTAAATCTTGGAAGAAATCATAAATAATTGCACTAACTACCCAGTGCCAGATGTGCATCCCAACTTGTGGGCAAGAGATAAATAGTCTTCCTCAATGATATCACTGTTCAATGATATAAGAGGGTGTTTTTCAGCTTGCATGGTTTACTTTCATTCTATTTCTTTCTTTATTATCGCAGACATACTGCAGTTATTATGTTAATCTACAATGGATTGGAGTACTAACTATTCCAGGGTTTGCATAAACTTTTTGTCTTACTGGTTTGGCATTGTTAAAGTGTTTCTTAATAAGACAAATACTCATATTGCACACTCCCCTCATAATCGTTCGTTGCTTTGGTTTACTCATTATATCAGATGATGTCAATTATATGGTGAGTGTCTATATGGTGAGTAAATGTAACATTATTAGGTAATGCTTCAGAGTTACCCCTACTGGCCGTGACAATGTGTGTCTGTGTGTGTGTGTGTGTGTGTGTGTGTGTGTGTGTGTTTAAACACGCCCAAACAGTACCTAAAAAATGACTGAAAATAAGTCAGTGTTTTTGGTCTAACTGGGCATTATTAGCCTGACTAAGACAAAACATCACTCATCACTAATGTCTTAAAAAGCATTTAATATACAATTTCTCATATTTTTTTTTTTTAATCTCTAAAAAAGTGAGTACACCCCTCAAATTTTTGTAAATATTTGATTATATCTTTTCATCTGACAACTCTGAAGAAATGACACTTTGGTACAATGTAAAGTAGTGAGTGTATAATTTGTGTAACAGTGTAAATTTGCTGTTTCTCCAAAATAACTCAACACAGCCATTAATGTCTAAACCGCTGGCAACAAAAGTGAATACACCCCAAAGTGAAAATGTCCAAATTGGGCCCAATTGGCCATTTCCTCTCCACAGTGTCATGTGACATGTTAGTGTTACTCAGGTCTCAGGTGTGAATGGGGAGCAGGTGTGTTAAATTTTGTGTCATTGCTCTCACACTCCCTCATACTGGTCACTGGAAGTACAACATGGCACCTCATGGCAAAGAACTCTCTAATGATCTGAGAAAAGAATTATTGCTCACATAAAGATAGCCTAGGATATAAAAAGATTGCCAAGACCCTGACACTGAGCTGCAGCATGGTGCTCAAGACCATACAGCAGTTTAACCGGACAGTTTCCACTCAGAACAGGCCTTGACATGGTCGACCAAAGAAGTTTTAGTGCACGTGCTCTGCGTTGTATCCAGAGGTTGTCTTGGGGAAATAGATGTATGAGTGCTGTCAGCACTGCTGCAGAGGCTGAAAGGATAGGGGGTCAGCCTGTCAGTGCTCAGACCATACACCACACACTGCATCAAATTGGTCTGCATGGCTGTCGTCTGAGAAGGAAGCCTCTTCTAACGATGATGCACAAGAAAGCCCGCAACAGTTTGCTGAAGATGTTGTAGATAAAAATCAATCTTTAAGTCAAAAATAAATCTTCAGAGTCTGAGAGTTTTTCTGGAAGTCAAAAATCAAGAGCTTTATTGCAAACATGACATAGCTTTTTAAAGATTCCCTCTGAACAGTAACTCTTCCCCTAGGCGTGGCCTTCGACCAGACCGGACCAATCATCATTGTCTTAACTAGTTCTTTACCCCCATAGGCTGATGTGTGTGTAAACGCATGTGCAGTAGTTATATGTTTCTTCAAAGAGTTAGTCTTTCTCAGAGGTGAGGGAATGGATGCCGGATAGTCTTGTCCTGGTTCTTTGATTGGCCTTTTGCTCAGACCACCAGTCTGGGAAAGATTCCCTTTTATTGCCCCAGATGGCCGTTTCAAACAAACTCACACCTCCAATGCGCACACCTTGAATTTCCCCTAGCATCGGGTGGGAGGACTCTCATTAGCATCAAACTTCAATCCACATTCCAAATGAAGCATTGTCTAAATGTTTTATACCAGTGAATCAAGTCTAAATGTTTAAATGTGGGTGACATTGTATACTTCAGTAATATATTTAAAAGTGAATTATACATATTACATCATAGGTGAATTGCACATATTCCATGTATATTTCCCCCTCTGGGGCTTACTAAGCCCCACCTAACCTGAGAGAGTAATCTCACAATCCAGTCCCCTCATTTATACTAACTAACCATCAACGTATGATCACGTCAGTCTACTATCAATGACAGAATCCTGAAACCACTCTTTCTGAAGATCAGAACCAAACATCTCCTCCCCCATTGACTATAGAGGAGTAAAAGATTCCGTCTCCCTTTCCCTAACCACAGAAGTGAAATTGTGTGCGTAATCATAACGGCGAAACACGTATATAAAAAAAACTGTCACAGATTGGTTATAGTGTTGCATCAGGCAGTGATCATCGGGTCTCTTAACAGTGTCCAGAACAAAGGAATAATTCACACAGTCACACAGAAGAAATAAAAAATAAAAATAGAAAATAGAAAAATCAAAAATCCAATTGCGTCCGATTCTCGACGACGTCCTGACGATGTCCACCTTCGACCCAGATATATATTTAAAAGTGAATTATACATATTACATCATAGGTGAATTGCACATATTCCATGTATATTTTCTACAAAGACAAGCAGACTAAGGACATGGACTACTGGAACCATATCCTGTGGTCTGATGAGACCAAGATAAACATATTTGGTTCAGATGGTGTCAAGCATGTGTGGTGGCAATCAGGTGAGGAGTACAAAGACAAGTGTGTCTTGCCTATATTCCAGCATGGTGGTGGGAGTGTCATGGTCTGGGGAGCTACAGTTCATTGAGGGAACCATGAATACTAACATGTACTGTGACATACTGAAGCAGAGCATGATCCCCTCCCTTCAGAGACTGGGCCGCAGGGCAGTATTCCAGCATGATAACGACCACAAACATACCTCCAAGATTACCACTGCCTTGCTAAAGAAGCTGAAGGTGAAGGTGAATGGACTAAACCCTATTGAGCATCTTTGGGGCGTCCTTAAACGGAATGTGGAGGAGCACAAGGTCTCTAACATCCACCAGCTCCGTGATGTCATCATGGATGAGTGGAAGATGACTCCAGTGGCAACCTGTAAAGCTCTGGTGAACTCCATGCCCAAGAGGATTAAGGAAGTGCTGGAAAATAATGGTGGCCACAAAAAATATTGACACGTTGGGACCAAATTGGACATTTTCCCTTAGGGGTGTACTCACTTTTGTTGCCAACGGATTAGACATTTATTGCTGTGTGTTGAATTATTTTGATGGGACAGTAAATTTAAACTGTTATAGTGTGAATTCTTCAGTGTTGTCACATGAAAAGATATAATCAAATATTTACAAAAATGTGAGGGGTATACTCACTTTTGTGAGATACTAATATATATATATATATATATATACACACACATTTGTCCCGACGGAACAACGGCCGGCGCGCAAAAGAAGAAAACCGCTCCTTCCCCGACTACGGAGGAGGAAGCTTCACACCAAAGCTGCAAGGCCCCGTGACGCGAGGGCGGAGCTGCCAACACCCCTCCAGTCGGTGATTGGTGCATCGGGAGCAAAATATGCACTAGTTAGCACGCAAGGGAAATGTATAAGAGGCCTCCCCTCCGCTCACTCTGACAGAAAGGATTCTATGTCTCAATTGCACGCCGCTTCTCCCCAGTATTCGGCGGTGTTTACGACCTTTTGTGTTTCTGGTGTGTTGGTACAAATCTCTCTCTCTCTCTCTCTTGGTCTCTCCCCCTCTCACCTTCAAGATCCCTCAGACGAGGCCGCCGCTAGTCGGAGACGCCCACACCGCGTGGTTTGACGGCTTCCGAGGAACCGACAACGCCAGCCACACACTCACACACACGCACATACCCTCACACGCTGCCACTCCCTCTTCACCCCCTCCTTCTGAAACTCAATAAAGGGAGTTTCTTACCACTAAATCCCACGGCTCCCATGTGTCTGTGCTCCACCCCTCCCGGGCTAATTCCTTACAATATATAATGTATGTGTGTTTGCGTGTGTGTGTTTGAGAGATAGATATATATATATATATATAT
>JAFFST010054232.1:113476-130486 GCA_022414735.1 Noturus placidus
ATATATAGATAGATAGATAGATAGATAGATAGATAGATAGATAGATAGATAGATAGATAGATAGATAGATAGATATACACATCTCTCTCATATAATATGCAGGGCAGTCCTGCAGGTAGCAAAAGGGTAGGTAGAACCCACTTTGATCCTATGTTTTCCTCTCTTTCCCTTTTCTTCACCTACGTTACAAATAATTTGGTTTATCTAGGTTATTTTATCAGGTTGGACCGGTCTAAATATCTTATTTTAGGTTAATAGCGTGTATCTATTTTCCCTTGAGTTAACTCTTTTTTTTCCCTTACAGGTGAGAAAATATTTATATCAGTTCCAAATCAAAATCACATCACTTCAAGCAAAACATTCTTAAACAATGAATTATAACATTCACAATGATGAAACAATGCAGTGTGAAGTAACCCTTCTTATCCAGTTCAAGCTCAGTTTCACTTATACTTTCAAATTCAATCAAGAGCAGTAAAGTTCAGTTCAGTTCAAAATAAAAAGTCCAAACACTCCTACCGCTCTGGCAGCGAGTTTACCGCCATTCCATCTTACACTGCAGATTCTCTCTGTCATGAAGAAGCCGAGTTGTCTCTAGAAACTTTGTATTCCGTGTCTGTGTGTAGTTCCCACATGCGGCAGACCAAGGTACGATTTCAAACACGTACTAAAACAGCAAGAACAACAAAAAACTTGACCAAAAACGTTGTGATTATCTTGTATTTAAGCTTCATCAATTCCCAAGCAGGTAAGTGTTGTTTTTAAGCTTCTAAATCAACTCTTCACAACACTTTAACTTCTTAACTTTTTTTAGCGGTGTTCTTCGGTCTTGTTCTCGGCTCAGAGTTGCTTCAAAATGTCCGACGAGTTTCTTAAAGCGTCACCACAATTCCTTACAGACTATTTGTTTACATTAAATCAGACAAACTGTTTTTAACCATTTTTAATTGTCTCTTACATGTATGTGTTTTAACTGATTATCTTAATTATGCATTTTATGGGTTAATTATTATTAATTATTTTTAATGTGGGTTACACTAGCTCATTGCTCTCATGCTTTATTTGAATCCCTCTCATGAGCGCCCTCTTGTATTAGGAACAATTGCATTTGCCTGAACACCTGCACCACTGCCTCAAAGTCTTTATGCTTGATGCATTTATCCAAAGCAGAAAAACATTCTCTACTCCACTCTGTCTATCTGAAATACCAAGTTCTTTACATAGCTTAGCCTTTTTATTTCCACACAACTTATCTAACATTTGACCTAGCTCTCTCTCCAAAATGAGGTTATCAGCAAAAGGTAATGGTGAGTCACAAATTGTTGAAGTAGACCCTCCAACACCCTTGGTATCATGATTACTCATTGCCAAACAGCCCTAACTGGTAAGGTGTAGAGACATTTCAATGAAACGCCTATCAATCAAACTTCACCAAACTGATTTTGTCATCCAGCAAGTTCTTCAAGACAGGATGACCCACTCATCTTTACTGGTATATGTTTGTCATAGGAGCACATAGGATCACCGATCAGATCAGATAGGTGATGATGTCTGTTATCTACATCATTGCAGGGCACAGTCAGAGAACTTCCCTGTTCCAGAGTCACAAAAAATGTAAATCTTTCTTTGATGACCATCAAAATACTGCAGTTTCATCAGAAGTAATATGACTGAAGAGTCAGAAGACAGAGACCCAGTTGATGATAAGAGATTGTTATCACATCATGAGTGAACAAAGACACTTACAGAAATGTATCCATTAACAAAAAACCAATGAAAAATAGGAATCCCACAATTACTAATGATTGAATTGTTTGTGTTAATGTTAAATAGTTGATACGCAATAGTATTACACATGGTAGTTCATTACTAAGTTTTTATATTTAAAAGAAATTTATTAAAAAAAATGTTTTTATTGTTTCCATTTCTTTCTTTAGTTATTGACTGGCTCAGTAATTACTGCTCAAAACTGAGTAATTACTGCATAATTAAAAGTGAACTCCTACTGACATACTTATTGAGTAATTAACTAGTAGATCTTAGCAATTAATAGGGATATGATGTGTTGATGAACTACTCTTTTGTTTCTGCTTAGTTCCTGCATAGTTACATATGAGTTGTTTAACATTATATTATAAATTGCTATTGAAACATGATGGAATAAAAAGCATGTGCAATCATATATAGCTTAGACATTGTATGTAAGAAGCGGCAGAGAATGCACACCCATGATTTGTCAACTTTGGATACTATGCATCCACAGATTGGGGCACCCTTTTATTAAATCTGCAGTATCAAACCTTTTTTGGTTAAAAATGAACAAATATCAATTATTTTGCAAGTACATAAAACATCAGTGTTCAAAACTGTCTCCTTACCATACCCCCGAATCGTAATGGTAAGTTTATCACAATGATTTTAATTTGAGCTGTTGGGCTGGGTTTCTCAGGAAACATCAGCTTGATGTTATTTCTGTGGCCTTTATCATCACCATGCCTTTGCGTGGTTATGTCACATCTGTAGAAAGAACAGAAAGAAGAACATAAAGAGGAAGAGCTGGCTACCATCTAAAATGTATAGGGGCTGAGTATGGTGGATGTTTTGAAGCTTATGCTTAGAATGTAAACTTGTTGTTAAGATGGCTCCATTTAAATTGGATAGTTATAAACACAATCATTGTACCCATCTGGGGAATAAGTTATTGTCAAAACCCAGAAGCCATAAAAAAATTAAACTTACAGCGCAAGTGCTAAAGTGAGAAAAAAATATCGGCATGGCTTTTGAGAGGTGATAAAAACTCTGAGCTCTGAAGGGATCGAAGACTGACACAGAGGTGGCTTTTTTTCTCCTGAACAGGTAAAACATTTCAGTGGCTGAATAAGTAGCTAGCTAAGATTAGCACAATTGTAGCTCACAGCAAGCAACTTTTATCTGAAGTTAGGACTATTAAATATTAGATCTCTTATGTCTAAGGCACTTATTGTTAACATAATCACAACTGATCAGGAATTTAACATAATGTGTTTAACAGAAACATGGATTCAACCAAACAAGTACATAGCACTACATGAGGCCAGTCCTCCTGGATACAGTTATATACATCAGCCTTGTTTAACTGGTAGAGGAGGAGGTGTTGCATTCATAGTCAAAAACTAGGCATCACAGAAAAAATACCTAGTCATTAATTCAACTCATTTGAAGTTCTTTATACCAGTATAACATATGTAGCCACACAAAAATAAGTTGATTCCTTTAATTATTATTTATAGACCCCCGTGGCCATATTCTGAATTCTGTATTGATTTTGCAGATTTTATCTCAAAGCTGGTTGTGTCCCTATATAAAGCATTAATCCTTGGTAATTTTAATATTAATTTTGATAACCCAGAAGACCATTTGAGAACAGCATTCGTGTCCATTGTAGATTCAGTACAGGTCAATCAAAATGAAATAGGACCTACTCATAATGGTGGTCACACTCTTGACCTGATACTAACATACTGACTAAATATAGAAAATATTGTAATATTTCCACAGTCTGTAGTGGTCTCAGACCATTATCTTAACTTGTTCAAAATATGTATTTATCATAATATTTGCACCTCGCTTCACTACCACATAAAATGTACAATCACATCAGCTACTGCACCAAGCTTCATCAATAACCTCCCAAAGACATTAATTAGATTTGGATTGTCTGATCCCATGGAACTCGATCAGGCAACTGAATGCTTAGAGTCCAAGCTCCGCAACACACTAGCAACACACTCGCTCCACTCAAAAGAAAAATAATTAGAGAGAAAAAGATAGCACCCTGGTATAACGATCAAATGTGTACCTTAAAACAGACTACTTGACAATTAGAACGTAAATGGCACCAAACCAAATTGGTAGTATTTCAAACAGCATGTAAGATGAGAAAAACAGTTCAAAGTTTCTATTCAACATGATAGCAAAATTAACTAGGAATAAAACCAACACAGACATAGGCAGATGATCATTACATAGCAGCGAAGATTTCATGATTTTTTTTTTCATTGTTAAAGTTGAAAATACTAGATGTGAAATTCAGGCTATTACAGTAAATACAGACAGTTTTATAACTAACCCTTCAACGATTAGAATGTTTTATTCCCCTTAGAGAGACTGAGCTAGCTTCATTAATCTCTTCAGCAAAATTATCAAATTGTATACTAGATCACTTACCTATGTGTTTCTTTAAACAGATTTGTACTGGAGTAAATGAACCCCTTATAAATA
Source organism: Noturus placidus (assembly GCA_022414735.1). Classification (NCBI taxonomy): domain Eukaryota; kingdom Metazoa; phylum Chordata; class Actinopteri; order Siluriformes; family Ictaluridae; genus Noturus; species Noturus placidus. The sequence goes on from JAFFST010054232.1 coordinate 117,737, forward strand.
TAATCAATTCTTCCCTTAGCACTGGCTAAAATCATGTACCAAAATCATTTAAATTAGCAGTTATTAAACCCCTGTTGTTTAACTCTAGCCTGAAACACTCATTTAACTAAGGCATGAGCACTCTTAGCTCTGGCATGAACACACTTTGATCGGCATGAACACTCTTTGAACTCTGGCATGAACATTTTTTGAACTAGATCATGAAACTAGGAACAGGAAACTAGACAGAGCATGAACACATTGCCGCCTGGCACCATTATACATTCAGCCTTTCCTCCATTAGTCTCTATTGTTCTCGAATACCGCGCAACATGCGCAGCAATGCGGGTGGTTTAAATAACCAGTCACCATTATCTTAATTGCTGACAGTTGGCAACACTTAACACACCCTTGCACCTCCACCAATAACTGAACTGGGCGAGGCCAGAACAGGAACCAAAACAAGCACATGTCCATTGTAAACAAAAGTCTTAGCGTCCATGTGTATTTCAAGAAAGTGCATGCGCTCTCCAGCTCCTCGTGCATGTCATCGCCGCAGCACCATCTGCCGGCAAGATCGTGACAGAACCCCACCTCCGAAAGCGCTCCTCCCCCATTGCAAAAGAGGTGGTCCAATGGTGGTCCTGGGCCCCTGTGTAATCTGTCCTTTAATGTATCAGGAAATGTACCAGGCAGCAGTCAGGCGGAGCACCACCCCCAGCGGGGCTGAGGCATGTGGCAACGTCGACTGTGGGGCTGGAGCTCGAGGCGACGTCCTCTGCAGGGCTGGAGCTCGGAGAGACATCCTCTGCAGGGCTGGAGCTCGGAGCGGAGAGACATCCAATGTGGGCCTGGAGCTTGGAGAGATGACCAATACCGGGCTGGACAGCAGGACAGCTTCCTTCGGCAGGAGCGGACAGCAGGACAGTTTCCTCGGCAGGACAGGACAGCAGAACAGCTGCCTCATTGGGACAGGACAGCAGAGCAGCTTTCTCAGCTGGAAAGGACAGCTTTCTGGGATGCAGAGACCAACCGCGGTTCTCTGGCTGGAGCTCTAAAGTCGCCAAGTTGACCTCGGGCTGGAGCTCTGGAGCTGAGACCTCCCCGTAGGTCTCAAGCTGGAGTTCTGAGGTCAATAGGTTGACCTCAGGTGGGGGCCCAGAGGTCACCAGGTTGACCTTGGGCTGGGGACCAGAGGTCATCAGGTTGACATCGGGCTGGAGCTCCGAAGCTGAGACCTCCCCGTAGGTCTCAAGCTGGGGCTCAGAGGTCGCCAGGTTGACCTCAGGCAGGAACACAGAGGTCACCAGGTTGACCTCTGGCTGGTGCCCAGAGGTCACAAATGTTTTCCTTGGCTGGAGCTCCAAGGTCGCCAAGTTGACCTCGGGCTGGAGCTCCAGAACTGAGACCTCCCTGCAGTAGTCATTTGTGCTCCTGCCAGCTACTCTTGAAGCATTACTTGGAACAGAAGAACACTTCCTGGAGACCCATTTCTTGCAGGTAGGGCATTGCAGCTGAGTCTCCCTCCCACAGCTCTCAGACATGGATCTCTGTGTCCTCTTCACTACATCGACCAGAACCTGAAGCGCAGTTGCAGATTCTACCCAGTCAAGCCAGGCATAATAGAGATGGAATGACAGGTTCTCTTTGTCAGTCACCTCGATTCTCCTCTCCAGTACATCCAGGCTGTTTAATTGCCCCGGCTATGAGAACTCCTTCAAAAAAGTAAAAAAAAAATACTGGGTGACATCGTAGAAGGCACGGTATCCTAAACGGGTCAGCTGCTCTGCTCAATCCCGGGATGGACCATGAAACCGGAATACTAGGAACCCCAGCCACTGTTTCTTGGTAGGCTTGGGGTGTGCCAGGCTGGTGAAGTACACTTGGCTATGAAACAGGAACAGCAGCGTGTGGTTCTCCCACCCATACATCTCCGGAGGGAGTTTGGCGGCAGTCCTTTGTGGAAACTGGACATAGAGGAAACACAGCTAGTAATCTGAGCATTTCCCGACCAGGCGTTCTCCTGCTACTTCCATAGTGCAGGGTCGTATTCTGTTATGAAACAATACTCACGCAGGATGTAAGCACAGGAGTAAAGTCTTCATTTATACTTAATCAGGAAACACTTGTTGAACTAAGGCAGGAAGCACTCTTAATTAAGGCAGGAGACACTCGTTTAACTCTAGCCTTAAATAATAATTTAACTGAGGCACGATCACTCATTTAACTATGGAATGAACACTCATTTAGCTATTTCACGAACACTCATTTAACAAGGACACATTACCACCTGGCACCATTATACTTTCCATCTTTCCTCCATTAGTCTCTAACTATCTGCCTCTGATCAGGGTTGTGTCTACTTGTTTGTGTTACTTAACCTTAGTGCAGCTTTTGATACTATAGATCATACTATTCTCCTTGATGGACCAGAAAACGTTGTTGAAATTTAAGGGAATTGTCCTCTCCTTGCTCAGGTCCTATTTGACCGATCGTTATCAATTCATAGATGTAAATGGAGACTTTTCCACGTATACCAAGGTTAAAATTGGTGTTCCACAAGTTCTGTTTTAGGCCCAATGATTTTTAATACATATACTACCTCTAGGTCAAATTATTTGTAAACATGGAAATAGCTTCCACTGTTATGCTGATGATATACAGCTATATGTTTCAGCACAGCCAGACAACAGACAGCAGCTTAATGAGGAATGTGTAAAAGACATTAGATGGTGGATGCTAATTAACTTTCTCTTACTAAATTCTGATGAGACAGAAGTACTAGTACTTGGACAACTTGTAACTAGAAGTAAGCTTTCTGATCACATAGTAACTCTGGATGGTCTTTCCGTTTTGGTTATGTGCAGCAGTAAAAAATCTCCGGCTCCTCTTCCGGATCCATAAGATATCCCTCGAACCTGAGATGGCTAGCTGCCTAGACAGCGGCCGGCCCAGATCTGCGAGTCTCTGAAACCCAACTTGCTTCAGCGTCCGAGAAGAGCACGAGTCGCGAGCCAAGCTGCTTATTGTAGGCATTACCATGCGCGGCCTCTCGAGGCTGCCATTGCATGGTACATCACTAGACACTTCACCCAGAAAGTGTGCACTATTCCCCGTGATGACACGGGAGAAAGCTGTAACACACTTCCTGAATTCTCTCACTCATTGTTCTCTCTCACTCATTCCTTTTTTTTCTCTCTCTCTTTTTTAAAGGGATAGATATATTTTGAGATTTTGAGAAAAGATAGCAAGGAAATTAAGTGCCTTTTTGTTTCTTTACACAAAACAACTGACATGTAGTCTTTTGCTGACGATAATAAAGACTGATGGCGCAGTTCACAGGTGTCATATTACAGTGCCTCCAGAAAATATTCACAGCGCTCCACTTTTTCCACATTGTGTTATGTTACAACCTTATTCCAAAATGGATTAAATTAATTATGTTCCTCAAAATTCTACAAACAATATCCCATAATGACAACATGAAAAAAGTTTGTTATAAACCTTTGCAAATTTATTAAAAATAAAACCAAAAAAAAAAGCACATGAACATAAGTATTCACAGCCTTTGCTCAATACTTTGTTGAAGCACCTTTGGCACCAATTACAGCCTCAAGTCTTTTTGAGAATGATTCTACCAGCTTGGCACACCTATTTTGGGGAAGTTTCTCCCATTCTTCTTTGCAGGACCTCTCAAGATCCATCAGGTTGGATTTGGAGACTCAGTGCACAGCCATTTTCAGATCTCTCCAGAAATGTTCATTCAGATTCAAGTCTGAGCTCTGGCTGTAGCCACTCTTTTGTTATCATGGCTGTGTGCTTAGGGTTGTTGTCCTGTTGGAAGATAAACCATCGCACCTGTCTGAGGTCCAGAGCGCTCTGGAGCAGGTTTTCATCAAGGACGTCTCTGTACATTGCTGCAGTCATCTTTCCCTCGATCCTGACTAGTCTCCCAGTTCCTGCTGCTGAAAACCATCCCCACAGCATAATGACTCTACCACCATGCTTCACTGTAGGGATGGTATTGGCCAGGTGATGAGTCGTGCCTAGTTTCCTCCAGACATGATGCTTGCCATTCAGGCCAAAGAGTTCAATCTTTGGTCTGAGAGTCCTTCAGGTGCCATTTGACAAACTCCAGGCGGGCTGTCATGTGCCTTTTACTGAGGAGTGGCTTCCATCTGGCCACTCAACCATTCAGGCCTGATTGGTGGAGTGCTGTAGAGATGGTTGTTCTTCTGGAAGGTTCTCCTCTCTCCACAGAGACACACTGGAGCTCTATCAAAGTGACCATTGGATTTTTGGTCACCTCCCTGACTAAGGCCCGTCTCCCCTGACCGCGCAGTTTGGCTGGGTGGCCAGCTCTAGGAAGACTCCTGGTGGTTCCAAATTTCTTCCATTTATGGATGACGGAGGCCACTGTGCTCATTGGGACCTACAATGCTGCAAAAATATTTGTGCCCTTCCCCAGATCTGTGCCTCAATACAATCCTGTCTCGAGGTCTACAGACAGTTCCTTGGACTTCATCTCTTTGTTTGTGCTCTAACATGCATTGTTAACTGTGGGACCTTATATAGATAGGTGTGCGCCTTTCCAAACCATGTCCAATCAACTGAATGTACCACAGGTGGACTCCAATCAAGTTGTAGAAACATCTCAAGGATGATCAGTGGATGCAGAGGAACTCAATTTTGAGTGTCATGGCAAAGGCTGTGAATACTTATGTACATGTGCTTTTTTTATTTTTTTAATCAGTTTGCAAAGATTTCAAACAAACTTCTTTCATGTTGTCATTATGTGGTATTGTTTGTAGAATTTTGTTGAAAATAATTTAATCCATTTTGGAATAAGGCTGTAACATAATGTGGATAACAAATGTGGAAAAAGTGAAGCGCTGTAAATGTGATGCACTGTATTTCACGCGACAAGCTTAATTGCCACATCACCTAATCATGGCAGGCCTATAAATAGGCATGATTTTACACAAGGTTCAGATGCCAGTTGCATGCGTGAAGCACTCCCATAGTGTTATGCTAAACGCAACATCAAAGTTCCCTTTGAAAGGGAATGAAAGATGCCTTCCAAGGATCCTTCAAATTGAGATGGCCTTCGACGGCGGTTGATGCCATGGCAGCTGAGATATGCCTTATTGCTTCTATCCAGCTGAATCCAGTTGATATTGGACAACATTTGTTGTTTTTGTTTTATCTTAGATTTTGTTCAATTTAGTATGCGACATACACAAAAACAAGAAATCAGGATGTGGAAAATACTTTTTCACAGCATTGTATAGTGATGGGTGTTGTCTATAATGGCCCTGTTTATAGGCCACATTGTACTCTGGACAGTGTAGTTGGATGCTATTTTGTTGTTGACATGATGGAACCGCCCTGCTACCTAGGTCATCGACCTGGGCTGTTTGGGTGGTGTGTATGGAATTCTTGTCATAGCATGTGGTCGGTCACATCCTGCGGAATCCAGCTGCTCTCCTTAGGTCCAAACCCTTCCCACTCAATGAGGTATTGCAGCTGACATGGAAATTAGACAACATTTGCAGACTCATCATCTCAGGTGCAAAAGTTTTATTACAGAGAGAGATGAATACAGGATAGAAGATGAGAGTGCACTGAAACACCTGTGTCTTACAAGCACTATATAAGATTAAGATAAGGAGTGCTGTACATCTGTGAGTCAGAAAAAGGGAGATCTACGTGGTTTCAAGGTCTTAACCGATGTGCAGATAGTCAAAGAAAAAAATATGTTTGTCTCCCATAGAGAAGAGACAAGAAACATTTTGTGCTATTCTACATATCATGACTTTACATAGTATCTATCTCCTACTGCAAGTACACATAAAACAATGAGAGAATAAGAAATTGTCACATTTCCCATCTTTTATCATATTAAAATGATAACAAATGATCATGAGGCATAATCATCAGAAGCTCAGAATCCTTTTACGGTTCTACTGAACTCATCATAATACAGACATAATATAACAAGCTAAGGCTGTTTAATGGGTATAAATGTACCCTGGGTCTGAGGAAGCAATTCAAGGGTGAAATGAAATTGACAGCCAAAAAAAAATAATAATAATAATATTTACAACTGTCACGAAATAAATGTCAATGGGTAGTAATTGTCAGTGGGTGGATCTGGAAACCAGTCATGTTGGTCACCATAGGGATCACAGTCATGCCTAATGGACGTTTTAACAAGCATCAGTGTTTGGTCATCATTCACTGCTTTTACCGATCGGGCAAGACAGTGTTGGAGCAGAGAACACATGGGAAACACATGAACAGAAGTAATAAGTCCATCATCACCGGCACTACCATCGGGGTATACGAGGCCAGCCACTCATACAGATCATATAGTGGGCACCATGACCGTCTTCAAAGCTTATTGGAGTATAGCTGATGAGTAACCTGTTTCATTTGATCTAGAGCCATGGAGATATTTCCAGAAGCATCATTATTCAGGGGCACATAGGTGCAACACTGATGTCGTACAATGGCGCAAACACTTCCTTCTTTAGCTAAAAAAATATCTAGAGCCATACGGTTCTGTACAGATGAATGGCTGTTAGTTCTTGCTAGATGCTGCTAATAGCCAATGTAGTGGCATTGGCGAATGTGGCCAGCCTATATTAGGTCACTTCAATTTGATTCCAAAGTTGAGTGATGCCATATTGAGGAAAGAACACATCCCAGAACTTATCCCCTTTGTCTTTTAGTTGATGTTATGGGGTGGGAAACTTTCCTCAGATTTCAATGAGCACCTGCTTTGCATCACGTGTGGCAATGTGAGGGGATTGCGTAACTGTGCAAATACCACTCCAATTAGAAGAAAGGTAAAAAGAGGATTAGCATGAGCAGTTACGGTTATATTAATTAAATGTGATTGCGACAGATTGGGTAAGGTTTTTTTGTGGCTTGCTTACTGTAATATAGGCTAAAAGGGGTCCAAAGTAACGGGAACGCGATTCTTTGGTATCATTAATATATTCCAGTGACATGAAGAAAAATGATGAGTGGTTGGCTGATAAGCTTAACTGACTTCCCAACTGACTCCCTTCTCTCCCCTCTCAGAGACTGATGTATCTAAACTCCTCCTCTCTAGCTGTCCCACAACCTGTCCTCTTGACCCTATCCCTTCTCACATTCTTCAGTCCATCTCTCCCACACTGTTACATGCACTTAAACACATTTTTAACACATCCCTCTCTACTGGCACATGCCCTACCTCATTTAAGCAGGCCAGGGTTACCCCACTGCTTAAAAAACAATCACTTGACCCTGCTGTAATTGACAACTACATACCCATTTCCCTCCTCCCTTTTCTTTTCAAAATTCTTGAAAAAGTTATTTTTAATCAACTCTCTAATTTTCTCACACAGAACAATCTCCTGGACACCAAGCAGTCTGGCTTCAAGAGCAATCACTCTACGGAGACTGCTCTACTTTCCGTCACTGAAGCCTTATGACTAGCAAGCGCAACCTCTAGATCATCTGTCCTCATCCTGCTCGACCTCTCTGCCGCTTTCGACACTGTGAACCATCAGATCCTTTTGTCAACTCTCTCCAGCCTGGGCATCACTGGAATGTTTCTGCGCTGGGTGGAATCCTATCTCTCTTACAGATCATTCAAGGTATCATGGATGGGAGGTATTTCTGAAATTTAGCAACTCACCACTGGCGTTCCACAGGGGTCAATTCTGGGTCCACTTCTCTTTTCTATCTACACAACATCTCTAGGGCAGGTGATTGAGTCTCATGGCTTCTCAAATCATTGCTATGCTGATGACACCCAGCTCTATTTGTCCTTCCAGCCTGATGATCCATCCGTCTCCACACGCATCTCGGCTTGCCTGTCGGACATCTCACTCTGGATGAGGGAACACCACCTTAAGCTCAACCTGGCTAAATCTGAGCTTCTCGTCATCCCAGCCTGTCCCTCAATCAACCACCACCTCACTGTACAGCTCGGCGCAACCACACTGAAGCCAACCAGGATGGCCAGGAACCTTGGGGTTACTCTTGATGACAGCTTGACCTTTACAGACCACATCTCAAAAACTGCTCGGTCCTGTAGATTCATCCTGTTCAACATCAAGAAAATCCGACCCTACGTCACCGAACAGGCTACACAGATACTAGTCCAGGCTCTTGTTATCTCAAAACTGGACTACTGCAACTCTCTACTTTTTTATCAGACCCCTGCAGATGATTCAAAATGCTGCAGCACGCCTTGTCTTCAACCAGCCGAAGAGAACCCATGTCACACCCCTCTTCATCTCCCTTCACTGGCTTCCTGTAGCCGCCCGCATCAAATTCAAGGCCTTGATGCTCACCTACAAGACCTTGTCTGGAACAGCACCCTCCTACCTCCTGAAGGCTTACGTTCCCACACGCAATCTACGATCAATTAGCGACTGATGTTTAGTAGTTCCTACTCAGCGTGGAACAAGGTCCCTTTCTAGAACCTTCACACTAACTGTTCCTCAGTGGTGGAATAAACTGCCAACTTCAATCCGGACTGCAGATTCACTCACCATCTTCAAGAAACAGCTAAAGACCCACCTCTTCCGTCAACACCTAACCAACTCATGAGAAAAGGGGGAAAAAAAACAACAAAAAAAAAACAATGCACTTACAGCTCTACTCTGCGCACGTTGCTTTTTCTAGTACTTAATTAATAGATCTTTTATAGTAGCACTACTTTTATTGTTCTCTGCTTGAAATCACTTTGCGTGTATTTCTCATTTGTAAATCGCTTTGGATAAAAGCGTCTGCTAAATGAATAAATGTAACTGTAAATGTAAGCTACAGTTATTTTCAAAATGCCCTAGTCTCCACCTATTGACACGTGCCATCTGAGTTAGGGTGGTATTAATATTATTGGTATTAATGGAATTAATAATGATTGGGAGGTCCGATGAAGAAGGGGTTCTCTACTGAGGAGAGTAGAATAATGCATAGATAACAGTGTGTCAAGACATTATGCTGGAGGGCAGTGTCGTTAGCGTACTGCCAGAAGGTGTTATGAGAATATATAGGTGGATTTCTGAGACCACCTGAAGCAGCGCGAGTCTCTTAAACCATTATGGGTTTGTTCAATGAGGGGGCGTGTCACATTATTAGGATAACATCATTGACAACGATTCTTATGACCAAGGGCAATGCAGAACAGTTCAAGAGGTGACCAATATTTGGGCATGTGCCAAGGTTTATTGCTTTGTGTCTAATCTACAAGAATAGTCAGTCAGGGAGCTCTGACTTTGGCTATTTGAAGTAACAAACTCTCATCATCTAATTTCCCCCCTCTTCCCTGGCCATGTAACTAGATAATATGCACTGACAAAATTTAATCCATGTAACCACCATATGTTATCTTCATAAACATCCTCCCTGAAAATCACGTGTCCTGGATTATTTCTTAACACCCTCACTACCCACTCATAACCCATGCTAGTCACCCTTATATCCCTCCACCACTGCGGTAGAGTAAGGCCTATGAACTGTCCACTTATATTAGTGATAGGGCAGGCTACCAAATAGCACCTGATATATTTCAGTTGTACAGTCAGTCTTTTGCGAATGGCCCGAGCACCGTGGCTTGTTCAACCTAGTTCTGCGGAAATCCTTAATGAAAAAACGTAAATAAAAATAAAAAACGTCCCACTCTCTGGGTTGCAGATCATGCAGCAGGCCTGTTGCTGGTGCTGGAAGCACTGCCTTCACCTGCTTATGGTCAGACTGCAGAGCAGAGGATAAGGTTGCACAGTTTATTTAACATTTAACATTAAAAATTTAACACTGCATCATCACATGCTGCAGTGTCGGGAAGAGAAGCTATCATAGGTCCAATTCCTGTGTCTGGAGGTCGCAGAAACAGCATCTCAAAGGGGCTAAGCCCATACTTAGGTCATTCCCTCATGCACATCTGCATCAAAACTATGTGAAGAACATTTGTTTATCCTAAGCCTGTTTCAGAACGGCATTTGCTCAATTACTTTTTTAGCGTCACATTTTCTCTCTCTACCACCCCAGCACTAGCTGGATGATGTGCAAATATTCACCACCCTGATTAAGGACCACATTAATGAAAGGTGTGCCATTATTACTGGAGATTTTAGTGAGGATTCCCCATCTAGGAATTATTTTCCTAAGCAGAACCTTCGCTACTGCATCTTGGTCTTGGTTGGAGGTAGGGAACGCTTCCACCCATTTAAAAAAACATGTCTACCATAACCAAACATAATTTATTTCCTTTTCTGGGTGTTAGCTCAATGAAATCCCTCTGTAGATGGTAAAATGGTTTGTCTGAAGCTGGCAAATACTACACACCTGGATCAAAAATTGAGGGTAATTAGAGAATCCCTTAGTGAACCAGTGCTTGGTTTACATTGCTGTCATTCCCCCTCAACTTTGTATAATATGGGAACATGCATTTTGGGAGAGAAGGGTGGAACTGGGTGCACCGCCAAACTCAGTCAACAATGGTGAAGCCTGCTTTGAACCACACAGCCTTTTCCTCCACCATAGCTCATGGTTGGATGTCTAAAAGCTGTAGAGAAGGAGTAAGCATTTTCTCAGAGGATAGTGTACAGAGGTTTGAGACTGTAGATGCAATTGCTTGCTTTGTCACACTGTCTGCTCGAGCGTTTCCTAGGGAAGCAGGGTCTAATTTGTTAGCTGACCCATTCCCAAAGAGGATCAGATCTGGGTTTTCCAAGGGAACATCTTTCAGGTCAACTCTAGGAGAGCAGAGTTTGTTAGTCAGTAGAAAATGGTCATGTGGTTCCACATCTCCCTCTGTTGGAAGAAGAGTAGCAGGGTTAAGGACAGTGCATCATTTTATAATGACATTTGGCATATCTAGTAGTACAGTGTTCCAGGTGTGAGGTTTTCTGTTCAAGCAGGAGTAATGACACTGCATGTGGAACCAGGAGGGTTCCTACAAGTAACCTACAAGGTCTCTGGAAATATAGCTTCTTTCTTTGTTTTAGGGATCTCCCTCACCTTTGCTTCCAGGTTAATTTTTATATTTTCCACTCTGTCTGAGGCTGAAACTCCCTTTTTCTTGAAAACTACATTATTTGACCCACACATCATACATGGTTCAAGTAACATGGTTCAAGCAACTTTCTCCATAATTTACTCACATAAACGTGATATTTGGACCAATATATGAACATCCTGTATGTACTATAGCATACAGTACAGGATGTTCCTTGCTACATGCTTTACCCATATTTACACTTTCTATAACTTTAGAAGTTTAATCAATTTAATAGACTAGTAAAGGAAAATTAATATGTGCTCTCACCTGTATTCAAAAATACTCAGTTCCCCAAAATGATTGATAGAATTATTTTTTTTCCCCACCCTGAATTGCCTGTCTCAACAATCTGGTACTCAGGGACTATTAGTAGTATTCGCAATCTAAATTGATACAATTCCCACAAATGGAATGATAATTTACTTGTGCATTAAATTTGCCAAATTTATCATGTACCAATTATATGATAGAATGAGTCAATGGGGCATGCCACGTCTCTGATAATAACCAATCACAAAATACTGTTCCTCTTGTGCTTCTAATAAGTACTCTCTTTATTTATTTATTGCTCAAAATGGACTCTTTCCATTAGCAAATATGTTTTACTGTTATTATCTCTCTATACATTCTTGTTATATATGTCTTAGTTTTGAAGCTGTGATATAAGATACACCAATATCTCTGCCAGAGATGTGTTACAGTGGGTGAGGTTCCCGAAAAACTTCTGATAAGAAACTGCTCCATGTAATACTTCTCACAATGTAAGAAACAAATTTCTTATTTTATTGAATCCCTTCCACACATACAGCAATACTTTATAAAATTCTAATTTACCTTAAGGCTGTTTCTTGATTCTTACCAGTCAATGGTGAGCTTTCAGCGGTCTCTGTTCTGAACAAGAAGGCAAATTGCCTTCTGGGCCAACATTGGCTTCGATGTGAATAACGTTAGAATAATGGGAGTTCCAGAAGGTTCTGATACATGTTCAACTGCTGCTGTAGCGGCCTTGTTAAAAGAGGCGTTTGGTCTGAAGAAGGAGCTGGTTCTGGATCGGTCCCACCGGACCCTTCAGAGGAAGCCCAAGCCTGGTGAACGACAATGAGCAATTGTGTGCAGATTCCACTATCACAGGGATTGTGTTTATATTTTACGCCGTGTGAGAGAGCTCCAGCAGATTAAAGCGAGGAATTTGATTATCTCTGTTTTTTCCTGACTACAAACCTAATATAGCCCGGGCACGAGCTGCATTTAATGAGGTTTGGCGTCAACTTTGTGATGTTGAGGGTGCTCGGTATGGAATACTCCACCCAGCTCGGCTTCGCATTACACATAACAGTGTCCAGAAAGACTTTATTTCAGTGGAGGAAGCAGGGGACTACGTTAAACTCTTGATATCAGGATGAACTGAAAATGAATCATGTGTAAATGAACCACATGTAAAATTACATATAAATGAATCATTTATAAATCTTGCTTGGGGTGGTATGTTACTAGGGTTAAAAGTTTGTTTCTGTATGATTTTATGAAAATGAATCATATGTAATTAAATCGCATGTACATGAATCATAAGTAAATTAATCAAATGTAAACTTTCCTGGGTGGCGTGGGAGAGGCTGTTATCGGGGTAAAAAATGTTGATTCTGTATTGATATATTTTGTTGTACTCTGAAAAGTGTATGAGAATCAATAAAAATTGTTATCAAAAAAAA